>JAXQQM020085783.1:0-28071 GCA_034641835.2 Pinus albicaulis
GCTCTATATGATGTAAGAAATTCTATTATATATGTGTCATTGTTAAATACTCTCCAATTTGTTACGTTGTCAGGAATGGAAGGCCTAAAAATTAACTCAATTGAAAGTTTGTCTCAGCTAAATTCTTCGGATGGTATAAGTTTAGATGCTACATTAGCAAGTAAATCAGTGCTTGCATTTTGTAATCTAGGAACTGTGGAGATATTAAATGTAGAAAAATGAGATGTAAGGTTCTGGGCTAAAGTCTGATAGTGTTTCAAATGTCCAAAAATACAATGAATTGTATTTCTGACTTGTCTAACAATTATTTCAGAATCTCCATATACCCGCAAATATTTAACATTTAAACTAATATCTTTGTACAAACCTTGTATTAATGCTTCATATTCAGCGGTATTATTTATGCATTGGAATTCGAGTCTGTAAGCTAGCATTGTTTTCTCTCCTTGTGGATTGATTAAAACGCAACCTGCTCCTGCACCGTCTTCAGATTTTGAACCATCAAAGTATAAAGTCCAAAATAAAGAATTTTTTGAAATTTTATTACTAAGATTAAGACATCTAGAAGTGTCTATTTGAGAAAAGTTTTCAATTTGAGAAATAGCAGTGTTTGTTGAAAAAGGTGAAATATGGGCATTGAATGATCCAAGAAATGATTCAACCAAATAATTTCCAATAATATTATTGGTGAAAGCTATAGGCTCATTTGTTTCTTCTAGTTCAGTGACTGTATGTTTTATAAAATTTTCACGATCAACTGAGATTTGATTTGGTTTACTATTGTATGGTAACCACATGTGTGACCAATTAGTAGCAAAATATCCATGTAACTTTTCAAACCAATCCCTGCTTAGAATAAGACCATAAAATTTTGGGATGTCTGCGACCAAAATATCGATTACTTGTAGTACCTTTGGAATGGATGATAATCTAATGGACACTAACAACATTTCTCCAACGACTTCTACTTTTTTTCTATCTAATTGAACTATATGTACAACAGATTTTTGAGGAGTGATATTCAATTTTGTACACACTTTTCTTGGCATGATGTTTGAAGAAGCTCCTGAATCAATAAGACAATTATGAACATTTTTGTTGAAAATATCATAAGTCAAAAGTAAAGGAGGAGTGTGAGAAATAGATCTATCACCAATTAAGACCAGATCATTGGGATTTACTTTGTTTGGAGATGATGGAGGTTTTCCCGTATCTTTAGAAGCTTGAGATATAACCAGTGGTTGTATAGTATCTACAAGGATTGCCTTGAGTTCTCTAAGTAAAATTTTCTGTTGTTGTTTGAGTTTGGTCATTTCATGTAGTGAAATATTTTCTTTGGTCTTTTTCATATCTTCAACTATATGGTATTCCACTGTATCTAAAACTATCAAATTTTTGGAAGTAGTAATAGGATCAAGTGAAATAGGATCAGTCTGAACAGTTCTAGATTTTTTGGCTATTTTTTTCTCCTTGGTGGGGAGAGATTTATGTTTCTGATTTGATACAGTTGAATCATGAGAAGACTTTCTTCTAGTAGACACAGGCATAGCTTATCTTTCTTCTTCTAAGGGAAGAATGAAATCACATAACCCATTCAGTTCAAATTCTTCCTCATATTCTTGTTCTTGTTCAGATGGCGAGGGATTTTCAGTATCTTGATCGGATTCAACATTTGAAATCACATTTGGAGGCTGAGATGTTGAAGAAGGGTTTTTCTTAAATGGGCGAAATGATTTCTTAGGAGCTGTCATTTCAACAACCTGTTTCTTTACTTCAATCATGTCATTTGACATAGTCTTTAATACTTTTTGAAGACCTTCAAGATCAAATGGATCTTTCAAGACTTTATTTTTTGAATCTTAACTAAATGTCACTTTCTTTGATTTTTTGTCTTCTATCTCTAATCGTTTTTGTAATGCTAAGATTCTTTTCTCTATAGCAAGAGTTTCTTTCATGTTTTCTAAAAGGGTAGCTTTACCAGCTCTATCTACAAAAATAGCTATAATAGAAGGCAAAGAGGAAATATACCACTCTATTTGTACATCAACAGCAGGCTTGGAAGTGGTTGGGATTTTGTTTAATAACTTGTTAAATCTAGAGTTGAAATATTTGATACTTTCACTTGAATTTGTTTCTAGATTGGAAATGGCATTGATTAAAGATGCAATAGTTCTATCATCTCCAAATTTTGCAAGAAAAACTTGTTCAAAAGTTGACCAGTCGGAAATTGATCCTGTTGGAGGTGAAAAGTACCAGGATCCTACAGATCCTTGTAAAGTATGACGAAAAAATCTAACTACAATATATTCATGAGCAACTCCATTCAGATTCATGGCTAACATAAAATTATTGATATGTTCTTCCGCAGGAAGACCATCATCTGGATTATATTTAAGTAACCATTTTTCTGGATGATCTAGAAGTGGATTTGGATTTTCTATCAATACAGCACCAGGATTCGTCCAAGGCCGATTAGCCATAATTGGATCTGAAGTTTGTGAAGATACAGAAGTAGATCCAGAAGTAGGGGGAATGAATGAAGAACTTACAACTGGAATAGTAGTACTCGTGATAGTACTGATTGTTTGAGTAGAGGAAATGAAAGACTAAGTAAGTGGATGTGAAGAAGTAACTGAAGGAAAATTTGATGTAACTTCACTCGTATCTGACTTAGATCTGGATATGGAAATTTTTTTGCTAAATGATTCAATTGGAAATTCAAAAGTTGGAATTCCAAGTTTCTCACTTTTGGATCTAGATAATATACCAGTTTCTCTAAATAGAGAAGTAACACTTTCTTCAGAAGCTTCAGGATTAACAGGATTTTCAGCAGAAATAGATATTCCTTCTAATTTTTGAATTAAAGACTGAAATTCGGGAGAGTCGGGAGTGAATTCTGAAGTAGATGATAATCGAGATACTTCAGGAGATGATGGAAAGGTTTCTATTATTTTCGATTTCTGAGTTGGTGATCTAGAATTTGATCGGGAAGATGTAGAATGCTTTTGAGGAGATCAACTCTTATGAGGGCTTCTAGTTTGAGGTTTAGATTTATATGCCATTCATAGTGAGGCCCTCCTTCTAGCGCCAAAAATGTTGAGGCATCATAAATTTGTGGCAATAATAAGGGGGATAACCACCTGGTCTGAACCCTAAAGCAATTCTTTTTCCGTTTGGGATAGTGGCTCCGACTGGGTGTAATGGAACCAGTTTCCCAGATTTGGGTTTTTGTATGATTGTTGGATTTATTGCAAAAGATTTGCATAAAGAATTGCTAAAACCTAAAACAAATTTATTCTAGAATGAAAAAATTTGAATTAAGTCTAATCTAATATAACCTGGGATAATACCAATTTGATGCGATCTAGGATGATATCTATTTAATCTATGATGATTTAGATCATCGCAGATTTAATAGAATGAATACTTTTGTAAGATGGTTCTCTGGAGAAATAGTTAATCAAAAGAAGATATAAAATATATCGCATATATCTGATGATCATATATTAAACAAATCAATTTCTATCTTTATATCATACAATAGTGCAACTGATAATTCAGACAAAAACAATTGGTTTCATATATAATTCATGAAAGCTATATTCATTACTAATATTTAAAATAGAATTAGCATACATGATAATAGTACCAAATGTGTACTGTCATATTCATCTGATCAGTGATAATAGGCCACATTCAACTCTTCTACCAATAAATCTTTCAAATAATACAAAAGTGCATCAACAGTGATCAACAAAATGATATATAACTGAAAAGGTCGTGTTCCATTATTTTATCAAGGCATCTACAAACTTACTTACAGTAAAGCATTTTTTGTAAATGTTCTCAATAAAATTCTGGACCCTTCTCTAAATGCATGAGAAGGGTTTAAATACTGGGTGAAAATGTGAAGTTGAGTTACACTTTTTGCCCTTTTTTGAGAAAAAAAAATTATTTTTTTCGGTTCTTCAACTTTCTGCAAACTATAACAATTTTTCTATTTAGAATTTCATTTTGCGATAAAAATAAAAGTTGTCAGAAATTTTGTTAGCTTTCTATTACTTATTTTTTGAAATTTTTTTATGCAGATTTGATATGTCAACTTAGCGTTTCTTTGAGTGTGTGTTTCTTAACAATCAAAGGATTCATAAGAAGTCATGTTATGTCGCAATGTTGTATTCATTGAAAATTTGTGTTTTTGAGAAAACAAAATGTGTTACAACAATCTAGACAGAGTCTACTTTGGTTTCGTCATATTTACAAAGCCAATGGATGCATATCATAATTACTAGAATTTTTTGAACTGGTCCAATATGAAAAAACTTCATATTTTGGATATGTTTCGCGATGCAAAAAATTTCTTAACATATAAGTTATAAACTAAAAATCTAAAAGCTACCCATTAGAGACGGCGGACCAATGTAATGCCCCATAATTTTTTCAAGTTTTTTTACAATGTATTTTGGGAGATACGGAATTTTGATTTCACTGAATCACAATGACCCTCAGAAATTGTTTGCACCCATTTTATTAGAAAATTAATTAAAATTAGTAAATGTTTATGAAATTCCATAAAAGTTATATTTCCTTAAAGTAGATTCAATTCTGAAAATGATTTTCTTGGTTCTGACAGTTAATTCAGAATGTTTCATGGAGTTTAATCAGTCCAAAGTTGCAGAAACGTCAAGCTACGTGACTGGTGATGCGTTAGTTCGGCCAAAATTTGATTAAAAGTTTGACCGAACTATTTTTTGCGCTGACGGCCCATTAAGACTAACGACTTAATAGTTCGGCCGAACTTTTAATCAAAGTTTGGCCGAACTGTAATCTAATTTTCCGTCGGCCGGAAAATTTTGCGGTGCTCCACCTAAAACACATTTCGCGGCAATATAAATTGCCGCGAAATCATTCTTAATTTTCGCACATTTCGCACATTTGATCGGATTTTATAAAGGTCTTGGTTTGGGTTTAAAGACTTTTCTTGGAGGTTTGAGTTTAAGGGAATTTCTTGGAGGCGGACCAATTTTGCAAAGAATTGTTTTGGGTTTAAGGACATTTCTTTGAGACGGTTTGATTTTTGAAAAAATTGTTTTGGGTTTAAAGAATTTTCTTGGACGTACATTCAAAGGACATTTCTTGGAGGTATGTGATACATTTTTTTGGATGTTCTTTTTTCATTTTTTTTTAAAGTATGGACTTGTGCTTAATTTCAAATTCTTGGAGACGGTCTGATTTTGTAAAGAATTGTTTTGGGTTTAAAGATTTTTCTTGGAGTCGGCCTGATTTTGCAAAGAATTGTTTTGGGTTTAAGGAATTTTCTTGGACGTACATTCAAAGGACATTTCTTGGAGGTATGTAATACATTTTTTTGGATGTTTTTTGTGCTTCATTTTTTTTGCAAGTATGGAGTTGGGCTTAATTTTGAAAAGACATTTTCTGAAAGTATTTTTTTAAGTGACTTTTTTTTAAGTTGGAGGCATTTTTTGAAGTGACATTTTTTTAGAGTACGTGTTTTGAGTTGAAGTAAATATTTTGAGCTTTTTCATTTTTATAAGACATTTTTTTCTCGAATTTTTTAAAGTAAGTGTTTTGGACTGGAGTATGTATTTTTTGCAAAAAAATTTAAAATGATTTTTTTTTTAAATTAAATCTTTTGTGATTTTTTTTTCTAATTGAGTTATTGTCTAATTTTTTGAAGGAAATTTTTTGAACTTCATACTCTCTTATCATTAGAAATCGAAGGACTTGTGCGATAAAATATGATTGAAAAAGAGACCTTGAGGAACGTAGAGAAGAGACGAGACAATCTCGCAAAAGAAATATAGAAGCCCTCTCAAATATTGAAGGGGAAAATCAACCTCAAGCAGAAATTGAAGCAGGTATGTAAATGTAAATATTATGATCTATTGATATATTTAAAATTTTCCTAGTGTAAAATGTGAAGCTTAATTTTTATTTGATGAACTAATTTGAATTTAAATATTTTTTTTAATGTAAACAGACAGAGATATTCCTCAAAACATTGATGATGAGATACAAAATTTTGAAAGAGAAAGTGAAAGAGGTATTGAACCAATGATTGAAGATGGTGAAAATATTGAAATAAATTCAAATGAAGAAATTGAATCACAAGGTATGTACACACACACACACACACACACAGATATATATATATATATATATATATATATATATATATATATTGAAAACATGTACGTATTATTGAAATTATACATATATTTATTAATTTAGTTATTTATTCTTCATATGTAAACTTATTATGTACTATTTTTTTGAATATGTACAGATGAAATCAGTGTCGATGATGAGATGTTAGAAAATGTTGACACTCACACATATGGAGATAAAAAAACCTGACCATGTTATATGATATCGTGTTAACTGCATTTTTTGAAAATTATTTCTTAAATGAGCGAGTGACAGTGCAAGCTCAAATGTTGAAAGTTATCCTATCATTAAGGAAATTAAAAGAAGCTACGACACTACTGGGTATTCGAAAATCAACCAAAGATAAAAAAAATGAAGGAAAATGTGATACAAAATATAAGTAGTACTATAAATTCAATTAAGAGATCTAGAGATAAAAATGTTTCAATTGTACGTAGAGGAATACATATGGAAATGGTTTCATCAAGTACTAAAGAGAATCGTTTGGTAACATCTATGGCACGAGCATTAGGAACCTCGCGAAAAAATTTGCACAAATATTAGAAATTTCGGCTACAAATAGATGTAAATGATGAACTCGCTTGTTGGAGAGCTATTTGTAGGCAACCATACAAATATAGACTTGGAGAAAATGTTAAAAAAATAATACATGAATATTGGAAGAACAATTTGCGTGCTTCGCCAACTACAAAGAATGTGATGCGAAGAAGAATAACACGAAATCAATACGAAGAACATGAAAAATATTTCTTGGAAACCACTCAGATAGAGTTATTCAACAAGTTCAAAGAAGAGAATCATCAAATTCATGTTTCAATCAGTGCTTTTTTTCAACAAAAACCATGGTATGTAAAACCTATCACCGTACGCGACACTTGTTGTTGCCGTTATCATGTGGAATTTGAGTTATATTATGACACATTCCTTGATTTCGGTAGAACATTATGGAATGATTCACCTCCTCCTTCCACTATCCGTGAATTCATATCTCAAATTCTATGTGAAAGAGAAAGAGATGAACTATTTTACAAAAAGAAATGTGTTGGTGGTAAAAAATGCAATGATTGTGGAAATTTGACTAAATTTAAAAACAAATATCGTATTGATATAAATGATCAATCATTGTCCAACATGAAAGTGAAATGGAAGAGATATGAATATATCGATACATCGATTCAAGGTGCAAATAGTGTTAAAAGAATTGAATTACTAGAAGATGAAATTTTTGTGATAGACTTTTTGAGAAAGTTTGAGGCAGAAATTTACAAATACACCAAGCATTCCCATAGAGCTCGATGGCAAGACTTGCAATTCAAAAAATCTCGTGAATTTTTTTCACTAGGGACCATTTTGTCAGTGATTGATTTTGCAGAAAACTACATATTTGTTCCACAAAAAGAAATTTAGAGTGAATACTATCATTTTGACCAAGTCTCCATGCTCGTCCATATTCTATATAGACATGCTGAACAAAATGTCGATCATATAGAAAGCACGAGTGAAAATCGACATATCATTAAAGAATATCACTTTTATATCAGTGATGATCGTACACATGATACATGTTTTGTACAACATTGTTTTGGAAAAATTTATGATTCCTTGAAAAATCGTGGAATAACATTCAATGAAAATTGGATATGGTCAGATGGATGCGCAGGTCAATTCAAATCTACACGATCATTCTTTTGGTTGTGTTGTCTTCATAAGAAAACCCGCATTAAACATTGTTGGAATTTCTTTGAGACTGGCCATGGAAAAGGAGAACATGACGGTGTAGGAGCATGCATAAAACGAGCACTTCGAAGATATCAAATGAACCACTCTGCAAGCCGACTTGTGAACACTAAAGAAGTTGTTCAATGGTGCATCGCTGCTCTAAGCCATGAGACTAACCCATCAAGGGAAGTGCGAAGGTACATTCAATTTAATTTTTATTGGAAATCTAATTTTAAACATTGTGTACATTTATCGTGCAATGATTATCTTTGATTGTATTTTGATATCATATTTACAAATTCTTCTTTTAATTTTCCATATAAAGGTTTTTCTGGCATATTGGGATCGAAGACATAGATAGATCAATTGGAAATGACATTGAAACAATAAAAGGGACTCGAAAATTGCATTCAATTAAAACAAAGTCGTCCAGAAATGTGTTTGCATTGGATAAAAGAAAATATTATTGTTTTTGTGATGTTTGTATAGACAACACAAAAATCAATGATGTTTTTGAAAACAACATGTATGTAAAAGATTGGAAACATATAGAGCTAAATACAAAGGGAAAAATGTCTGTTGCAATGTTTGAAGAAATGCAATCAGAGGAAACTACAATATCATTCGATGGTGATCGAGTTTCTGATCTTGTTAGAGAAGGTAACATTTGAATTGCTTTCTAATGATTTAAAGATCTAGAAATAAATTTAAATATGTATAATTTTGTTTAAAAGTTTGTTTTATTGTGCAGGAGATGTTTTTGTTGTAATTGCACCTATTGAAAACGATGAAAATGTTTAGTATTATTTGATGAGTTGCACTGAACGAAAAATGAAATTATTATAAAACTATAATGATCACGTATTTCAATATGACAGAGGATCTATTATACTGAAAGGTTATTTTTTCAAACAAACTAATCAAAGTGGGGACTTTGTTTACTTTGAAGACTATGAACCTGATTCCATAAGTTGTCAATATAGTCACTTGGTGTGTGTAGCACGCATAAAGTTGATAGAGGTTCAATCAAAGAGAAAAACGAAAATTAAGAAATGGAAAATGTCAAAATCTGATCATGAACGGATTATTGAAGATGGCATTCCATTGGAATTTTTTTGATTGAATTTCCCAACAATTTATTCTCTTTGGATTAAATATGTTTTAGAACTTCCAGTACACTCAACTAAAAATTGAGCTGCTTATGTTATTTGTGCAAGTGTTTGCACATGTACAAATTGTTTTGGTACATGTGCACGTGCTCTAGTATCAACTGAAAGTATCAAGGATATATACATGTGCATTGATGAAAAATGTTACATGTATCAAGGATATATATATATATATATGTTCTAGAATGCAATTAATTGTTCAAGTAGTTTTACTATGTGCATTGATGAAAAATGATTCACGTGTACTCAATATATATGTTCTAGAATGCAATTAATTGGAACTAGTTTTTCTTATGTGCATTGATGAAAAACTAGTTGGATTTTCTGGTAAAAAGTATCCACAATGTAAATAAATCATCCGCAGTATAGTTTTGTATGAAGATTCCTTTCAGACAAGAGACTCGGAGCACTTCTCCGACTTTTGGTGGGATTTGACCCACATCTCTATTCCTAATTGAAAATCTAGTACAAAATTTGTTTGTCCAATGGTCGGATATGTTCAATGTGCATTGATGAAAAATGTTACTTACATATTGGATATATATACATTCTAGAATGAAATTAATTGTTCAAGTATTTTTACTATGTGCATTGATGAAAAATGATTTAAATTTACTCAATATATATGTTCTAGAATGCAATTTTAACTATTTAAAGTAGTTTTTCTATGTGCATTGATGAAAAATCGTATTGGATATATACACGAACTTAATGTGCCCAATTTTTCTTGTGAGCTTTTCTAGTAAAAAGTATCCGTGCAATGTAAATAAATCATCCACAGTATATTTTTGTACTAATATTCCTCTCAGATAAGAGACTCGGACCACTTCTTTGACTTTTGGTGGGATTTGACCCACATCTCTATTCCTGATTGAAAATCTAGTACAAAATTTGTCTGTCCAATGGTCGGATATATGTTCTATGTTCTAGAATGCAATTAACTGAATGTCATCAATTTACCAAATTATAAATCAACAAGGCTACCTATTTGAGTGCATTAATGACATTGACCCAAATTCAACAAACATATATGTACTTCTTATATTTCCAATAAAAATTAAAGGTATAATTTGTACATATATCTACTTCTTTAAACTCTTTTTTCAATTAGAGCTCAATTGATACATGGTTAGTTGCATTGAAAAGCTATGTTCTTCCTATTGGAAATTTTTTCATTCAAACAAGAATATGTAAGAGTTTTCTGTAATACTAGCTATAAGCAACAAGGCTACCTATTTTAGTGCATTAATGAAATTGACTCAAATTCAACAAACATATATGTAATTCTTTACATCTCCGGCAAAAATTATCAATTTACCAAATTATAAATCAACAAGGCTACCTATTTCAGTGCATTAATGACATTGACCCAAATTCAACAAACATATATGTACTTCTTCTATTTCCAATCAAAATTAAAGGGATAATTTGTACATATATCTACTTCTTTAAACTATTTTTTCAATTAGAGTTCAATTGATACATGGTTAGTTGCATTGAAAAGCTATGTTCTTCCTATTGGAAATTTTTTCATTCAAACAAGACTATGTAGAGATCAAAAGCAATCTTAAGATTCCAAATGTACTTCAACCATCCAAAACTTGAGTTTTAAAAACTTTTTGATTAAATCAAAACAATACAAGTCACATAGGAGTCTTCTATCTAAGCCAAATGTAGATTGAAACCATCCAAAAATTAGATCAAAACATTTAACATTATATCAAAACATTTAACATTTAACATTAAACAAAAATTAAAGGGATTTACATATAACTACTTCTTTACTCTTTTTTATTAAATCAAAACAATACTTCACATGGGAGTCTTCCATCTAGGCCAAATGTAGATTGAAACCATCCAAAACTTAAATCAAAACATTTAACATTATATCAAAACATTTAGCATTTAACATTAAATCAAAATTAAATGATTTTCATATATATAACTGTAATGAACATAATGTACATAGCGAGACCCATCTCCTGAGTTGCCTAACTAGCCAAAACCAGAGGGGGTCTGAATAAAAAAAACAGAAAAGGAGTTGCCCATAACCGGGAAAAAGCTAAAGAAGACCTGACATCAGGCTAGCTATCGATGTGTGTAGGAGGATTCTCCTCCACAATTGGACAACCTTAGTCCTCTGGATCATCATCTACTCCCTTGGAGTGTTGGGAGGAGTTGTCGCTGCTTGTGCCATGGGAGGAGTTTTCACTGCTTGCGCCATCACTGCTCGAGCTCGTCAAGCCGGATTTGACTGGAAGAGCTGCCAACTTCCTGGTGTCCTGGGGAAAATGGGTTGGGATGGTGGACTTTCTCCACCACTTCCTGGAACTAAAAGCACCTTCATCTTGCAGCTCCCCCTGAAAAGAGATGGAAATGGTCATCGTAATTCGTGATATGACCATAGCGCTGGTGAAGTGAAATTGTGCTTCATTGCTTGCTAGAGGAGGGTGGCTACCTATGTCATGGATGGAAAGAGTAGGGCGAGATCCAACACTCCTACCCCATCCATCCCTACCCCCACCTCCCCTTCTGCAACACATCCGTTGTCTATGCATGGGGTCTTCCATAGGCCAAATGTAGATTGAAACCATCAAAAACTTAGATCAAAACATTTAACATTATATCAAAACATTTAAAACATTTAACATTAAATCAAAATTAAAGGGATTTACATTTAAAACATTTAACATTAAATCAAAATTAAAGGGATTTACATTAAATGTAGATTAAAATGGTATCCAAAACTTAAGTTTTAAAAACTTTTTGATTATATATCGTGCAACATTGCTTCACATGCCATGCCAATTATAGTTCAACTATCCAATAGAAACATTTAACATTATACCACATGTGCCAAATGTAGATTGAAACCATCCAAAACTTAAGTTTTAAAAACTTTTTGATTATATATCGTGCAACATTAAAACATTAAATATCACATGTGAAATGTAGATTGAAATCATCCAAAACTTGAGTTTTAAAAACTTTTTGATTATATATATCGTGCAACATCACTTCACATGCCATGCCAATTATAGTTCAACTATCCAATAGAAACATTTAACATTATACCACATGTGCCAAATGTAGATTGAAACCATCCAAAACTTAAGTTTTAAAAACTTTTTGATTATATATCGTGCAACATTAAAACATTAAACATTTAAAACATTAAATATCACATGCGAAATGTAGAATGAAATCATCCAAAACTTGAGTTTTAAAAACTTTTTGATTATATATATCGTGCAACATTACTTCACATGCCATGCCAATTATAGTTCAACTATCCAATAGAAACATTTAACATTATACCACATGTGCCAAATGTAGATTGAAACCATCCAAAACTTAAGTTTTAAAATTTTTTTGATTATATATCATGCAACATTAAAACATTAAACGTTTAAAACATTAAATATCACATGCGAAATGTAGATTGAAACCATCCAAAACTTGAGTTTTAAAAACTTTTTGATTATATCATACATAACATTACTTCACATGCCATGCCAATTATAGTTCAACTATCCAATAAAAACATTTAACATTATATCACATGCCAAATGTATATTGAAACCATCCAAAACTTAACTTTTAATTTAACAAAAAATTATAGATCACAACATTACTTCACATGCCAAATGTACTTCAAGCATCCAAAACTTAAATTTTAAAAACAAAACAAATTATAACACATCATTACATAACATGCCAAATGTAGTTCAGAAGCAAAACAAAGCTTAAATTTTAAAAACAAAACAAATTATAACACATCATTACATAACATGCCAAAAGTAGTTCAGAAGCAAAACATTAATTTATAGATGACAACATTACTAGTAGTTCAATTATCCAAAACTTAAAAGTTTTAAAAACCAAACAAATTATATAACAACATTACTTCACATTCACATGCCAAAAGTACTAAAACCATCCAAAAATTAACTTTTTGAAACAAAACAAATTATATTAACACTGTAATAAAATATGTCCAAAAATTGTAGATCTCACAAGTATCAAAATAGATATATATATATATATATATATATGACAGTGCATCTAGATAATATATAAAAAAGAAAATTTAAGACTATCTAAATCTTGAAATCAAATCTACAAATCATGTCCATCAAATAGAGATGGATCTAGCGTATTTCCTATCAGGGTCTCAATCCACGCACTATCATGTGAAGCATGGGAAACCTACATACACAATCCACATGTACTTGAACATTAAAATTTTATGTTTTAAAAATGAGTGAGAATATATATAGAACTTCATGTAAAAAACAAAATATAACAAAAAAATCATGCAATACCTCATGAGGTTCCCTCTCCATTTGATGAACAAGTTCCGCCCCCATAGGAACATCTGCAACGGTAAACTGTACAATATACATGTACAGTTATATATATATATATATTTCAAATGAAAATGCACGTGTACATATATAAACTTATTTTCAATAATATTAAAAAAAAAGTTAAAGACAACTTGTTCAAATGGTGTGGATGTTCCTATCTCTGTCGCTAGAGTCCGTGTATTAAAGAAATCTTCTATAAGAACCTAAATTCAAAAAATTTAAGATAACTCAATATATATATATATATATATATATATATATAACTTTTAAACATAAATTTTAAAAGTGAAAAATTGTCCATACTTGTGGCTCATCTCCTAAGGAAGTAGAAGGTACATCTCCCAAGGAAGAAGAAGGTACCGCCATCCCAAAAACATCGTACAGAATCAGAATCTGTTAAAACATTTTATCATTATATATACATATATGTATATGTGTGCACAATTATTTATTTTAAAATATCACTTAAAAAACACTAACATTTGCCAACATATCTTGATGGTGAGACCTATCTGCATTGTTTGAACCAGAGGTCCCGAATGTGATATTAACATTTTCGTCATTCATCATGCGTGACAACTGCAAATGGTGTTTTAACATATAATGATACATTTTTGTTAGATTAATGTACATACAAATAAATGTATACATGTACATACACATGTATTTATTACAAATTGTACACATGTATATGTATGTTAAAATAATTTCAAACCCTAAGGTCATTAACACATACCATTCCCGTGCCCTCTTCCTCATGAAGAATTAGGTCTTGAAAACCATTGCGACAATTTTTTTCATATATTCGGAGATCTTCAACATTCATGTTGTCAATCTCTTCATCTGTACAATACACAAAATTGGCACATGCATTTTCACGTGCTCTTTTTCGATTTAGACAAACATCGACTCCACCCAATCCGTTGTAAACATTGTCGATCATGACATCCCTTGCTTCTCGACTTATTTGAGAAGTCGCATCCATCTCTAACCGCAGATTTTCGACCCGAAAAGGTCGACTCACCAATGGTGGCTCAGGGCGAGCCAACTCCACATCTCACTTAGTGCCCTTACGGTCATACAATCGACCTTTCCCCAGACCAAAAAATTCTGACGGAAGGTCATTGTAGTTGGGTTTCATATCCAAAAAAAATTCTGCATAAAACAATTGTGCAAAATAAACAGGAACCTCATCGTTCCATGGGAACCTTCCATAGGCCGCAAGATGCCTATCATAAAAATAGTAAGCTATATTTGGGTGCTTGAAATATTGCACCTTCAGCATTTTTCTTTTTGGCCCTTCCTTGAAATTAAACATTGACTTCGCCATATCTTTTGTAACTCTTTGTTTTACATCCTCCCATTTATCTGGACCCATTACTGTTTCCTTTCTCTTTCTCATCACTTCTACAAATGTATCAGTCGTTGGCCCAAGAGTTTTGTACACATTTACAATTTCGCCCAATGAATGTGTAACTATTTCAAGGCTTTGTCGACTCTCAGCAGGTAGAGACAAAACCACGAGATCTCTCTGCAATTTTGCATGAAGTTTTTCACACCTTTGTAAGGTGCATTGCGCCATGTTTGTTTCCCATGGTATATCAGTAATGTCGGCATGATAAGTTGTGCTGGCAAGACAACCTTCTTCTTGAATGTAGTGGTTTGCCCTGCGTCTATTTTTGACCACTAGTTGGAACATTTTCGGCCTCTGCATCAATATATATAAAATTTCGTATATTAGAAAAAACACATGTAAAAAAATTTGTACAAATTTAATGAAAAAAATATTGAAATTGATGGCAACCTTGACGTGGTTGGTTAGCATCTTCTCCACCATGAAACTGTTGAGACCCAGAACGACCCTGCTGAGAACCAGACCCAAAACGACCCTGCTGAGAACCAGCAGTCATTGATTGGCCTTCGGGGGAATAAATATCACCCCCTTCATGCAACCTAATACCACTCATTGATGGCCCTCTAAGTGGATTTGAACCACCACCAACCTCTCGAGACGAGAGAGAAGCTTCATAAACAAATACAAATTTATAATCAATTGAAAAATACATTCATGTGTACATATAAATACATATACATATTCATTGATTAAATTGCGTGAACCATACCACGACTGGGTGAACCATGGGCACGCTCCATGGATGGAGTAGAAACCCTTCTCCTCTTAGCTCCTAAAAATTAAAAAATGAAACTTATTAACAACTAATTTAACTCACAAAGTTAATAAAAAATCAATTCCATATGTACACACATGTATGGAGATTTAAGATTATATTTAAATACTGTGAACATCCACCGATCCCTGAACCTCCAAATGGGATTTAACTAATCTTCATCGTTCACCCTCCATGATATATATATCTATTGGTGGACATTTACAAAAAATAGATTTCAGAAAATCAATTTGTAATTTAGTGTACACAAATTATGTAGAACACAACTTTCAAAGCAATAATTGATGTGTGAAACTCAATTTAAGCAAAAAAGAAACTATAAAAATGATAAGTTCACCAAATTGCGCTTTACATGGTGGGAGAACACTTGGTATAAAATTGAAAAAAACACATGGTCATTAAAAAAGAAGCGTGAAACTCCATTTAAACAAAAATTTCTTGAAGTCCCCGCATTTTAATTTTATAAAAACGTGAAGTTCACTTGTTGCAAATGTGAAGTTCACCAAGTTGCGCTTTACATGGTGTGGTGGGAGCACACTTGGTATATAATTGAAAAAAACACATGGTCATTAAAAAATATGCATTTATAAGTACACAACACAAACATATCCAAGATATGTTACAATGTCCATCAATAAATTTTGAAGGGGATCGTCTCAACACTAATTCATCTTTGAGAGATGAATCTTGAATTTTTGAAGAAGAGCATCTCAAAACCAATTCATCTTTGAG
Source organism: Pinus albicaulis (assembly GCA_034641835.2). Lineage (NCBI taxonomy): Eukaryota > Viridiplantae > Streptophyta > Pinopsida > Pinales > Pinaceae > Pinus > Pinus albicaulis. The sequence goes on from JAXQQM020085783.1 coordinate 16,369, forward strand.
AGATGAATCTTGCATTAGCATTGCTCTGTATAATTCTAATTCATCTTTGATAGATGAATCATGAATTGGCATTGCCCCACACAATAGATCAACAGACATCTTATTCACATTTGTACAATGCCTTATACTAAAAAATTGAAATTGGCTAACAATATTGTTTGCTATTCCATGTAGTTCTTTTAGCCTCTCCTTTTTAACTTGGCACACGCCATTCATCTGGTTGCACACAAGTTCAGAATTGGTGAAAACTACAATTCCATTTGATCCATACTTCATCGTTGTTCCCAAGCCTTCTATCAATCCAATATAATATGCCTCGTTGTTTGTTGTTCTTCTCGGTATATTCATTTTCCTTTGGACGACTTTGCTAGTTGCAATATTGGAAAGCACATATGTAATCACTGCTTTCCCTGGATTGGGATAGCAAGAAAATTCTATGCATAATTTCCATTTTTCAACCATATTTAATGGTTTTCTTATCCCTGAAAAAAAAACAAATTCAATAAAAATATATATATTAAATCGACATTTATTGCAAATGCATGAGAGAAATGACACAAGATCATGAGGTAAATGACATGTGCATTGTTTATCTTAAAGTTTGACTTAAAAAGTTTATGGTAGAGTTCACATCTAAAATTAATGGGAGGAAGCCTTTAGTTTGTGGGAGAAATGGCACATGTACACAGTTTACCTTAAAGTGGTTGTGTTTTATGGATATTAGAGGAAGCCTTTAGTTTGTGGGAGAAATGACACATGTACATAGTTTACCTTAAAGTGGTTGTGTTTTATGGATATTAAAATTAAGAACTTCTATTTAGATCCATTTCAGAGATTGATTGTAGGGGCATTTACTAGATATGTCACCTTTCATAAAATATGAGATCCAAAGGCTACCTGGCCCTTTATAGACTCTGCCTATAGAACTTGTAGAAGTAAACACTAGACCTATCCCAATTTCACCGTGTGAAGGGTGTAGAGGATCTGTGGAATCACTCAAGGTTGTATTATTAAACCTTTGGTTTAATGATCTTCAACCTTTGGTTGTAGATCCTTCAACCTTTGGTTGTACTTTGAAGGTCCTTGTCATTCATCCTTCAACCGGAGGTTGTAGATCCTTCAAAGCCTCTTGTTAGAGAAGCATTTGAATATGTGAGAAACAAATTAGGAATAGTTCTTGTAAATTATCTTGTTAGAGAACCATTTGAACATGTGAGAAACAAATTAGGGATAGTTCTTGTAAATTATTGTCACTTATTTGACTTCAAAAAAAAGAGCCTATGAAATTGAGTGCAATATCTATGTGGTAGAGTACACAATATCTAATGGGGAGAATACAATATATTTGACTTCAAAAGAAGAGCCTATGAAATTGAGTGCAATATCTATGTGGGAAGGAATAGAAAGAGTAACAAAAAGCATATGATTGTGTCAATAATTTGAAGTAGTCAAGAAAGATAACAAAGGACCATCAAAATTGAGTGCAATATCTATATGATATCTATATGATCAAGTGTCAATAATTTGAAGTAAAGAAAGATAACAAAGGACCATCAAAGTAAAGAAAGATAACAAAGAACCATCAAAATTGACTGCAATATCTATATGATTGTGTCAATAATTTGATAATTTGAAGTAGTCAAGAAAGATAACAAAGGACCATCAAAATTGAGTGCAATATCTATGTGGGAGAGTACACAATATCTAAGGGGGAGAATACAATATATTTGACTTCAAAATAAGAGCCTATGAAATTGAGTGCAATTTATCTATGTGGGAGAGTACACAATATCTAGGGGGAGAATAGATATAAATAAGGAATAGAAAGAGTAAAAAAAAACATATTATTGTGTCAATAATTTGAAGTAGTCAAGAAAGATAACAAAGGAACATCAAAATTGAGTGCAATATCTATATGATATATATATTCAATCAAGTGTCAATAATTTGAAGAAGTCAAGAAAGATAACAAAGGACCATCAAAATTGAGTGCAATATCTATGTGGGAGAGTACACAATATCTAAGGGGGAGAATACAATATATTTGACTTCAAAAGAAGAGCCTATGAAATTGAGTGCAATTTATCTATATGGGATAGTATACAATATATAGGGGGAGAATAGATATAAGGAAGGAATAGAAAGAGTAACAAAAAGCATATGATTGTGTCAATAATTTGAAGTAGTCAAGAAATATAACAAAGGACCATCAAAATTGAGTGCAATATCTATATGATATCTATATTCAATCAAGTGTCAATAATTTGAAGTAGTCAAGAAAGATAACAAAGGACCATCAAAATTGAGTGCAATATCTATGTGGGAGAGTACACAATATCTAAGGGGGAGAATACAATATATTTGAATTCAAAAGAAGAGACTATGAAATTGAGTGCAATTTATCTATGTGGGAGAGGACACAATATCTATCTATATTCAATCAAGTGTCAATAATTTGAAGTAAAGAAAGATAACAAAGGACCATCAAAATTGAGTGCAATATCTATGTGGGAGAGTACACAATATCTAAGGGGGAGAATACAATATATTTTACTTCAAAAGAAGAGCCTATGAAATTGAGTGCAATTTATCTATGTGGGAGAGTACACAATATCTAGGGGGAGAATAGATATAAGGAAGGAATAGAAAGAGTAACAAAAAGCATATGATTGTGTCAATAATTTGAAGTAGTCAAGAAAGATAACAAATGACCATCAAAATTGAGTGCAATATCTATATGATATCTATATTCAATCAAGTGTCAATAATTTGAAGTAGTCAAGAAAGATAACAAAGGACCATAAAAATTGAGTGCAATATCTATGTGGGAGAGTACACAATAACTAAGGGGGAGAATACAATATAAGGAAGGAATAAAAATAGTAACAAGAAGCATATGATTGTGTCAATAATTTGAAGTAGTCAAGAAAGATAACAAAGGACCATCATCAAATTCAAATTGAAAGATCAAGTAGTCTTCTTCATGAAGAATAGCATTAACTAGGTTCATCATTTAAAGGGTTCATTTTTAATGAAAAAATTTATAAATAATATGGAATGAATCATTGTACATTATGATAAATCTTGTATTTAAATGACATTTGATCTATGAATAAAAAAGAAAATGGGATCATCTCTTAATATATATATATGTGTGTGTGTAAGAGAGAAATAAAAAGCAAAGGTAATTCCACCAAGCCTAAAGGAGCATGTCCTAATACATTAAATTATGTTTGGTTTCTAGAAGCATTAATCATGAAAGCAAAGGTAATTCCACCAAGCCTAAAGGAGCATGTCCTAATACATTAAATTATGTTTGTTTTCTAGAAGCATTAATAATGAAGAGTCATGAGATCCACATTTCGACCATGTACTATTTTCAAGTTAAAGGAGCATGTCCTAATACATTATTATGTTTGGTTTCTAGAAGCATTAATCATGACTTTTCTTTGAGATCCACATTTCCATCATACTATTTGCAAGTTCACATTTCTATCATGCTATTTGCAAGTTCTATATGAAGATATGTAGTCTAATAACTAATTAGTTCACATTTCCATCATTCTATTTGCAAGTTCTATATGAAGATATGTAGTCTAATAACTGATTAGCAAGTTGTGATGTCCTAATACATTATTATGTTTGGTTTCCATCATACTATTTGCAAGTTCTATATGAAGATATGTAGTCTAATAACTATACAGTATAGCCCATATAACATATAACGACCTTTGACAGTATGAGCAAAGAGTCAAAAAACAGAGAGGCCTCCCAGCAGAGTTCCACCTGTTCATCAAGGTAAGCAACATAATATCGGAAGTGAAACAATGACACCACTAAACATATGTGAATTTAGATATTAAATTGACATTTATTGCAAATGACATGTGCATGGTTTATCTTAAAGTTTGACTTAAAAAGTTTATGGTAGAATTCACATCTAAAATTAATGGGAGGAAGCCTTTAGTTTGTGGGAGAAATGGCGTGCATGTAAACAGTTTACCTTAAAGTGGTTGTGTTTTATGGATATTAAAATGAAGAACTTCTATTTAGATCTATTCCAGAGATTGACTGTAGGGGCATTTACTAGATATGTCACCTTCCATAAAAGATGAGATCCAGAGGCTACCTGGCCCTTTACAGACTCTACCTATAAAACTTGTAGAAGTTGAGAAATTTACATTGACAAATTTACTTGTGAGAAATTTACATTGACAACATATAGAGATTCAACTAGGCTTGTGAAAAGTACAAGTGTATAATGTATAATTCTACTTAGAAGACTCTTTGGTTTAATGGTTAAGCAAGAAAGAGTCGTTACTTTCTCTATCTAGAGTAGAAGTGGAATACATAGTAGTTACTTCTTTTTGAGTGTTTTGGATGAAATGGGATCTACAAGATATTGAGGTAAAAGCATATGATTGTGTCAATAATTTGAAGTAGTCAAGAAAGATAACAAAGGACCATCAAAATTGAGTGCAATATCTATATGTTAAAGTGTCAATAATTTGAAGTAGTCAAGAAAGATAACAAAGGACCATCAAAATTAAGTGAAATATCTATATGATATCTATATGATCAAGTGTCAATAATTTGAAGTAAAGAAATATAACAAAGGACCATCAAAATTGAGTGCAATATCTATATGTTTGTGTCAATAATTTGATAATTTGAAGTAGTCAAGAAAGATAACAAAGGACCATCAAAATTGAGTGCAATATCTATGTGGGAGAGTACACAATATCTAAGGGGGAGAATACAATATAAAGAAGGAATAAAAAGAGTAACAAGAAGCATATGATTGTGTCAATAATTTGAAGTAGTCAAGAAAGATAACAAAGGACCATCATCAAATTCAAATTGAAAGATCAAGTAGTCTTCTTCATGAAGAAGAAGCATTAACTAGGTTCATCATTTAAAGGGTTCATTTTTTAATGAAAAATTTTATAAATAATATGGAATGAATCATTGTACATTATGATAACTTACTAAACAAATTTACAACATGAATAAAACTTAAGAAAATGACTATCTTTCATATATGTGTGTGTGTGTGTGTGTGTGTGTGTGTGTGTGTGTGTATAAGAGAGAATAAAAAGCAAAGGTGATATGTGTGAGCATAAAGATGTTAACTTCTTAGTTAAAAATCAAAATTTTAAAGTTGAAATTACTAAAAAGTTTGCTCTGGATCACAAATCACTATACCATAACAATGAGACAAAGCAAACCATAACCCACTTATAATAGAGGGATAAAGGGACTTGTGTCACCCACTCCAAACCTAAAGACATAATAATGAAAAAGAACATAAGGATGAAAAAACAATACACTTGTCATAATTGTCAAGCAAACCATAACCCACTTATAATAGAGGGATAAAGGGACTCGTGTCACCTACTCCAAACCTAAAGACATAATAATGAAAAAGAACACAAGGATGAAAAAACAATACACTTGTCATAATTGTCATAAACTTATATCTAGTTTAATATTTCTAGCTACATGGTACACAATAACACATGGTACAAAATAACACATTGATTAGTTCAGGTTATATTAAGGTTAACATGGCTAACTCAGAAGGTATAAGTTCAGGTTGATTAGTTCATGTTATATTAAGGTATCTATTACATATGTTATAAAAAATATGTGTGAGCATAAAGATGCTAACTTCTTAGTTAAAAATCAAAATTTTGAAGTTGAAATTACTAAAAAGTTTGCTCTGGATCACAAATCACTATACCATAACAATGAGACAAAGAAAACCATAACCCACTTATAATAGAGGGATAAAGGGAATCGTGTCACCTACTCCAAACCTAAAGACATAATAATGAAAAAGAACATAAGGATGAAAAAACAATACACTTGTCATAATTGTCAAGCAAACCATAACCCACTTATAATAGAGGGATAAAGGGACTCGTGTCACCTACTCCAAACATAAAGACATAATAATGAAAAAGAACATAAGGATGAAAAAACAATACACTTGTCATAATTATCATAAACTTATATCTAGTTTAATATTTCTACCTACATGGTACACAATAACACATGGTACAAAATAACACATTGATTAGTTCAGTTTATATTAAGGTTAACGTGGCTAACTCAGAAGGTATAAGTTCAAGTTGATTAGTTCAGGTTATATTAAGGTTGATTAGTTCAGGTTACAGAAACATTGGGACACAAAGTTTTACTCCCTTTCTATATGGTTTTTGGCCCTTCCTTGGTTCGGTATGATACTAGTAATCAAATGAACTAGTGTACACTTACATAGAGTAAACTATAATGGTATTACCGTAAGAAGTTAATTGTATTAGCTTATCTGTAACGGTGTAATGATATCATGTTCACCACATCAGATATTATGGATGTACTTATACCTATGGAATACACTGATATCTTGTAAACTACCTCTATAAGAGCTTAAGCTTACCTTATTACGTAAACAGGGTCTATAAATCCCATGTATTAAGGAATAAAGCACGCATAAGAGTGTTCTGTAATACTAGCTATAAGATCCCAGGAATATCCGTAATGAATAAGCAGGTAATAACACATCAAAGCTGGATACTCACTTACCTTGTATGTATTTATATAATACTATGTTTCCCTAATCATCATCTTATGCAAAGCTTGTTCAGGTTAAGGAGTTAATACTATGTGTAAAGATAAGTAATCACATAATCATTCTAATAATCATGTTCTCTCGATTACACTATACTATATACATATCACTATCTACATATGGGATTAGAAGTAAGCTATAAAGGTGGTACTGCTTAAGTATTTACTACTTTAACTAGTAAACACGTATCGAAGCTTGTGCTTATTACGGATCCTCTACTAGCTCTATTGGAATATACTAGCTCTATTGGAAAAAGCAGCTTGTATCGAGTATAAGTATCAATGTAATCAAACATAGGTAAACGAATATCGATGATTTCCATTGCTTTCAACATAGCATACCAATCAGAGTCATGCAGTGAAAAGCATCAAGCTCAAATACACTTGATTACAAGTATACCAGTAATGAACCATAAAAATCAATGGCAAACACTATGCCTGGGAAAAAAGCATGTGAGACTAGTTCCAACATAGCTCTTACTCGATCAGCTTCAACATGGTGACATATCTAGCTCAGTCTATCGTATTAGCTAAGGGTTCATGTAATAAGCTAAGAACAGTTTGGCATTACAGAAGACATTACAGAACACATTGCATTACGAATTTTTCCCTTGTGAAAAACAGAGGAGGAGCAGGACAAATACCTGGTAATTTTCTCGCTTGAAGTCACCGCAGACCAACAACGCAGACGGAAGTAGTAGCACAGACAGAAAAACGCGCGAACAAATAGACCAGCAGCAGCACAAATAGAAAAATGCACGAATAAACAGACACACAAAAACACAGTAAACAAATAAATTTCGCAGGCGATATATTTATAGGAACTAGTTCAGCCGAACTATTTTAAGAGTAAAAGTTCGGCCGAACTCAAAGTTCGGATGAACCTTTGTTGCTGGTTTTCCCATATCCAGCAAAAATTTTGTTTTCCCACACCGTCGGTGTGCCGTCAATCTAAACGAAAGCACGAGTTCGGCCAAACTTTCTCAGAAATTTCGGCCGAACTATTGCCGAAAAAAAAAATTTGCCCCCGATTCTCACAAAAGTGTAACCCATCTTCACATATCCGCCCTTTTGCATCAATGACCTGCTTACCCTTGTCGGGTTCCAACTTAGAATCAGAACATGCATCTATCTCTGAGTCTCTCATCTCGGAAACCAGTGATGAGAACTTTGCGCGACATTCATGCATGTTGTGAGTGGGGATTTTATGGAACTCACACCACTTGCCAGTGTCCTTCTTTGCCTTACTGTCACCCTTAGCTTGCGGCTTCGAGGAGTTGCCTTGTGGGGTCCCATTTGGGCTTTGTCCTTTGCTTTGTGGCTTGGGGGCCCCTTTTTTATTCTTTTAGTTCACATATCCAAAGTCTCGCTTCTTATGCTTGAATTTCTGCTCAATTTTGGCGGCATATCGGCATGCTACACCAAGCGAGGAGATGTCCAGGAACTCCATCTCCTCTTGAATGAATTTGTGCAAACCACTATGGTACTTGAAAACCAGATGTTTATTAGAATATATGATACCCAACTTTATGCGCAGGGTATGGAAAATATTTGTTAGCTCATCTACATCTTGATCCCTCTACTGCCGCAACGTAGTCCATTGTATGTACTTGTCTTCATAGCTCCCGACAGGGTAGTACTATTACTTGATGGCATCTCAAAAAGAATTCCAAGCGGTTGCAGCCGAGAATAGCGAGTGTTCCCCCTCGTCCTTTTTCTCATAGTAGGTTTCCCACCAATCCTTGACGTGGGGGTGGCTTTCAAGATTGAAAAAGTAATATTTTCCCTATTGGAAAAAAACATGAATAGAAAAGTATCCTTCCAACAGATTTAACCATTTATCTATTACATTTGCATCTATCTGGACTTCAAATGTGGGAATGTCAAATTTGACTTGTACCTTAAAGGGATTGGCGCCTCCATAGTGGTTGTTGGGTGAAGATGTGCCTCCTTTGTTTCTCGAGGGCCTCGTCGAGCAATATTTTGATAGGATATCCTGCTCCCTCGTATTTCTTTTTGTCTGCCATGGGATTGTGTCAGGATTTGCGAGGTTGATCTTACAAGGATTCAACCAGATCGAGCCCTAACTCATTATACCATGACCTCGTTGGGGACATGAAAAGAAAAACTGAGAAAGAGCAGACCGCTCTGATACCACTATTCTGAATTTATGCAGGAACACAACATAATACAAATATAAACATGGACATAGAGATGCAACATAAATATAAATTCATTTAATTAATATCAAATACTGAAATATGCTTACATATAGAATGGAAATAAAATAGCTCGGGCGATGTTAGCTTATCTCTGAGAAGATGTGTGCGGTTACATGCCTTTGAAATGTGTTACAATGAGGTTCGAATGCCTATTTATTATTTAGAAACAATGGAAAACCCTAAACATCCAAATACCTAACCCTAGGAGATGAAGCGCCAAAATTATGGTCCCCATTTGGGTAAATTGGTACATCAACTTCCCGGGGACGTAACTTTGGCATACGATATTCGTTTGACGTGCACAATACCTGGTTATAAAGATCTATCCAAGGAATACAACTTTTGAGTGGACAACATTTTTCATAAAGCCATTTTGGGCCTGGTTTTCCCAAAAAAATATCGTTTAGGGCCTCAAAACGGCTCTAGAAGTTCACGTCCTGAAAAACTGCCAAAAATAGTAAACTATGCTACAATTAAGGAAACTGAAAGAAACAATGGTGGCAGTCCAAGTGGAATAGGTGGGTGGCCACCAATATCCACCTGGATCAAAAAAAAAAACTACCTTACACAATATTTAACAAAAAAAAGTTGTACTCTAGTTTTGCATTTCCCATCATCATGTCTCCATATGTTTATTGGATAATCTCCTCATCTTTTACCACAATTTGAATAGAGCCAATCGAAACCTTTTTAGGGGTGACCAAAGAGTGAGAGCTCCTAGTAAGGGCTAATTCCAATTCATATAGCATGCCAAAATAAACTTTCAATTTCTCAATTTTCCTGCAATGGTGAGATATTGTCTTTGAAATTTGTTCATGCCTTGATATGTGATAATCAATTTGACTAGTCATTTTATTAATAAAATGAGAGAGGGATACTTGTATGTTTTATATATGATGTTTACTTATTTGTTGAGCTTAGTGAAATTTTGAGGTTCATTAAATAACACAATAACCAAAATTATTGTGTTTGCCCATCTTTGGCTAATACTAACACCACTAGGATAGAACAAGATTTGGCCTTGAGACAAGCCAATTACCAAATACAAGGGGAGAAATACTATACAATGCTCATACCTTGGAGTAAAATTAATCCAAGCTAAAAAATTAACCAAGGCACATAACAAAGATCAAATCGAGTCTGAATCTTACCCACTCTTTGAATCAAAAGAAACCCACATAAACAAATTAAAGTCTGGCCTAGTTTCTAGAAGATGGATAGTGAAATATTCCTTAAATACAAAATGATCACCTTTGCTTAACTCCTTTAGTGGTAAAAATCCAAATGAAATTCCCAAATGAAAAACCACCTACAACACTCCCAACCATCTTCATGGATTTAATAAACTTCACTTCAGACATGTGCAAATGTGGAGATTGTTCCAGAGGTCTAGAGGGTTTTAATGTCCATCCTTTCACCGTGATGTTTTGTTATCATTTTTCTAGGCACACTTATTTCATTGAAAAACAATATGCTATACTTCTAATATTGATGGGAGGTTGGATATGAAATGAACCCCCCATTTATTCTTATCAGTCCAACTTTGAGTAAGACAAGTTTATTTGCCTTAAAATCTACTTAATTGTTGAGGGCCCTCATAATTTGATAGAAATATATGGACTCAAAGCTCCTTGTCATCCCATAAATTTTTAGATGACCCTTACAAGACTAATATCCTTGTATTTTAATGAATTCCTCAAGTATTGAATTATGACTGTTGAATTCCCACTATAGAGAGACACGTGATCCCTCTTAAGGTTGGAACCTCGAATCCTTAATAAAGAACCAACTCCTTTGCTCATAAAGAACCAAATCCTTAATAAAAAACCAAATCGGTCAGCCAAATCCATTCTTATTCTTTTAGCACTCTATATTGATCCCTTTTACTCCCTCACAAGAATCGATTCTATCAAAATTCCATGTACTTTGGTTGCAACTGGTCTTGAAAAAGGGAACCCATAGTTGAATATTAATCTATTTCTTGACAACCATATCCCAACATAAAAATTTAGCCATTTCTAGTGGGGGCTTCTTGAAAAATATACCATTATAGATTTAATGCCATGTGGTAAAATCTCTCTCTAGTCCTCTTGAAAGACCACTCTTTGCCCCATCATCTCAAAGGTAATATTCCAAATATGGTTTTTTACTTCATACTCTAAAAAATTTGCCCCAATGTTTCTTCAACCTTGTAGCATAAAATACACCTTCATGTGCCCTAAATCCCCTACTTCTATAAACTATCTTTCATTAGCAATTTCCCATGGGTCATAGTCCAATAAGATATTTTTCACTTTTGTTAATCCATCCCATCCCATATTTGACTCCATCCCAATGATTAGAGAGGTTGAGGATGCTCATTTAATTTCAAATAATGTCCTTGACTATATATATGTTTCCTTAATGGGCCCAACTCCTATAGTCCTAAGAAAAAATATTTAGAGGTGTCACTGAACCTAGATGAGAAAACAAGGGAAACAACTAAGACTTGACTAGAGTATGGATTTGGATTTTTTTACCCATTAAGCATGAATTTAGTTTATGATGGTTCCTTTTAGTCTACTTATTCGAAGTTGTCACCCAAAAGTTCTAGCTCTCAATATTCTAGATTTAAAAGAATTGATTGCAACATTGAATCTTCCAATATAGTAAACCTTATTACTCATAATACAATATGTTAGTCATCTAATAAAGTTATGGCTCTTAATTCATGGAAACTCAAGATGCACAATGTTACAAACTATTTATGACCTAATTCCTCCATGAAATTAGTGAAATATTTTCTTTCAAAAAATTCAGCGCCATTTTCTTTAAAAAATGGTTATATTTATATTAGCAAAATGACAAC
>JAXQQM020063153.1:0-55458 GCA_034641835.2 Pinus albicaulis
CACAAATGTTTCATAGAAATAAAGTCCTTCCACTTGTGCATAGCCTTTGCAGACCAATATTGCTTTGTTTCTGGTAACTTGCCCATCTTCATTCAATTTGTTCCTGAACACCCATTTAGTCCCAATGAAATTTTTATCTTTTGGCCGTGGAACTAATTCCCAGGTGTTATTCTTCTCAATTTGATCCAATTCTTCATTCATAGCTGCTACCCAATGTTCATTTTGGCTAGCTTCCTGAAAACTACTAGGCTCAAAGGTTGCTAGAAAAGCAACGTGAGCTTGTTGTGATGAACGAAGCTGTCGACCTTCATTTATGTCACCAATGATTTGATTTGATGAATGGTTCTTTTGAATCCACTCTTTTGTTCTCCTTGGAGGAGCTTCTTGTTGTTGTTCTGGTATATCTTGATGATCATTGTTTACTTCTTCCTCGTTGATAGTTGCTTCTTGTTCAACAATTTTATCTGTGTCTTTTTCAGCCTCTGTCTCAAGTTTCAAATATTCTAGATCCTCATCATTACTCGCTAGAACACCATCTTCATCAAATGTAACATTTATGCTCTCCACTATCTGTTTTCATCTTAGATTATAGCATTTATAGGCCTTTCTTTTGCATGAGTAACCAACAAAGATACCTTCATCAACACGTGATTCAAACTTACCCAAATTTTGATCTTCTCTTTTGATATAACATTTGCTTCCGAAGATTTTGAAATATTTTACATTAGTTGGTTTTCCTTTCCATAATTCATATGGGGTCTTGTTGCAATTATTTCTGAGAAGACTTTGGTTGATAATGAAGACTGTCGTATCAATTGCTTGAACCCAGAATTTTTCATCCAATTTTGAGTCCTTCAACATTGTTCTACCCATTTCCTGTATGGTTCTGTTCTTTCTTTCAGCAACTCCATTTTGCTGAGGTGTTCATGCTGTTGAAAATTTCCTTTTTATTCCATTTTCGTCACAGTATTGCTGAAATAATTTGGAAGTGAATTCTCCACCATTATCTGATCTTAAACAATTTATTTTCAAATCAGTTTCATTTTCAACCAACTCCTTGTAGATCTTAAAGCACTCAAATGCTTCAGATTTTTTCTTTAGGAAACTGACGGTTGTCATCCTGGTATAGTCATCTATCATCAACATGAAATATAATTCTCCGTCTAAGCCTTTTGTTCTCACAGGACCACATAGATCAGTATGTATCAATTCCAATGGATGTGATGAAAAGTGTTCTTTTGTTTTAAATTGGACTTTTGTTTGCTTTCCATGCCGACATGCCTCACATAGTGTGTTGGAAGGTTTTGAGATTTTCAGCATTTCTCGTACTGCTTCCTTTTTTCTTATCCTGACAAGATTGTCAAAGTTTATGTGACCCATTCGTTTGTGCCATAACCAGATTTCATCTTCTTTAGCTAGTAGACATGCTTTAGTTGCTTCATCCAAAACATATATGTCGTTTGGAGCTCGACTTGCTGTAGCCACAATTTTACCATACCTACCTTTCCTAATTTCACATTTTGTGGAGTTGAATAGCATTGTGTGTCCTTGATCACACATTTTTCCAACACTGAGCAGATTGTGATTCATGTTTTTGACCAATAGAACATTCTTGGCTATAACATCTTTGCTTCCGAGAGTGACGGTACCTGATCCTATAACATTTGAAGATCCATCATTTCCAAAGGATATGGTTCCATCCTTCTTCTCTTTCAGAGATACAAATTTCTTTCTATCTCCAGTCATATGCGTTGAGCAACCGCTGTCAACATACCACACATCTTTATTTTTTGAGCCTTGAGAGCGAGAGCACAATTATCAGTCTTCTTCTTCTTCCATGTTCGTTCATTCTGTGGCTTCGAAGATTCTTCTGGAGGATTTTCAAGTCTACAGTCTCTGGCTATGTGTCCAAAGTTCTGACATTTGTAACATTCCATATTATTTCTTAAATTTTCAAATCTATTGATGTTTCGTTGAGCCCTAGGAGGTTCATATTTGAAGAATCTCTTGGAATTGTATTGGTTCATAGGGTACGTGCAACATTCTACAGCTTTATGACCAAATTTTCCACATGAATAACAATAGCCATGAAAAATATGTTGGTACCTGGATGAAAATCTTCGTCGAGGAATCGTCTTCCAAGGATGTGCTTGCGAATCTTGTCCAATGAAGTCTTCATGTATGTCAAATCTCATAGGTTCATTGTATTTTGTTTTAGAAGGTCCTGCTTCTTCTTCTTTGTAACCGAGGCCAGTTCTGTCGTTGTAAGATCGTTGATTGTTGATGAGTTTTTCCAATGCCCTTGAGTTGTTGGCATACTTTTGGACAGTTTTTCCCTTCTTCACTTCCTTACACAGTGAGACTACTTCGGCTTCTAATGCTTCCCTTTCTTGGTTGCTTTCTTCCAACTTCTTTTGAAGTGACTCTTCAATACATTTGTGTTCTTCAACCTCAATTTTGAGACCTTGAACTTGTTCTTCAAGAGTGTTGGAACGGATCTTCTCAACATTGAGCTCTTTTATAAGCTTGATTGCCTCCTCATAAAATTCTTCTATGGTCAACCCTTCTTCTTCATTGTTTGATACTTCTTATTTATTGTGCTTGGCCATAAACAATACTTTCTCATTGGCTTCTTCTTTGTTGTCACTTTCTTCATTGGATGAGGAGATATCTTCTTTAGAGAGAAAGTTCCTTTTGGATCCTTTATTTTTTCCTTGCTTGTTGAATTTCTTAAAGCCTTTCTTTCCTTTTGAGTTGCCATCACTTTTGTTCGGACATTTTGCTACAAAATTCCCAACCTCACCACAACCAAAACATATCAATGGAATTTTACATTTGAATTTTCCCTTACCAGGTTTTAGTTTTCTCATAAAGTAAGCATATTCTTCATTTGAAATACCTTCTCCATCATCTCCCTTTTCTTCACACTTGCAGGTGCATGTCATTTCAATTGAAGGTTGTTTTTCCTTATTGGTTTGCTTAGATGCAATGAACGCAGTTTCTAGATTTGAAGTACCCTTTTCTTCATCAAGTCTCATTTCATATGCTATGAGAACTCCATGTAATTCTTCCTTGCTGAGTTTGTCCAGATTTGCACTGTATTCTAAGACCGATACCTTTGGGTTGAATCTCCCTGGTAATGTTCTAATAATATTTCGTATAATAGTCTTCTCATCAACTGGCTCTCCCAATCCTTCTAAAGTATTGGTTATTTCATCAACTTATTGGAAGTATGCAACAATGTTGCAATCTTCTTTCATTCTGAGTTGCTCAAATTTTGCTCTATAGATTTGAAGCTTTGCTTCTTTGACATTTGAGTCACCTGCATATATATTCTCAAGCTTGTCCCATACATTTTTGTTGGTTTTACAACCCAACACCTTATGATAAGCAGATTCAATAAGTCCACTGATAATAATATTCTTTTCTTTTGCATCATTTACCAAATTATTCTTACCTTGTTCATCTGTAGTTGATGTAAATCCATTTTGAACAGTGTCCCATACTTCGTAACCTTGCGCCAAGAGATAAACCTCCATTCTTCCTTTCCAAAGTGCATAATTATTTTCATTGAATAGAGGTACACCATTCTTGGTATGCTCCATGACCTCCTTCCAGCTATTAAACTGCTATTGAAGGAACCAAGCTCCGATACCAATTGTTGGAAATACTGAGAGGGGGGGTGAATCAGTATTTCTTTCAATTAGAGCATTAGTTAATCTTCAATTATTATCAGTGTTTGTACAATGATAGCAACAAAAAAGAGGAACACAAATGCACACAGTTTTTAAGGTGGAAACCCACTCCGGGACAAAAACCACCTAATGCTTTTCTAATAATTCTTTAATATTCAACTCCAATTGAAAATAAAGCTCCAACTTCCTAGAATCTAGAAAAGCATTCTTCTCCAGCTCCCACCGGATGGACGCTCCAATGCCCGAGATTCTTCAGTAGTCAACTGAATGGATGCCCCAACACCCAATGAGCTACAACTCACCCTAGCACCACCCTACCACCCTATAGAAGAATAAAAGAAGAATGGACTCCCGTACCAGGGAAAATGGTCCACTTTATAATGATATATAATGATGTAGAACAAGAAGATACACTAGCCCATAACCCCAACTATGACATAACCACCTAATGATGATCCTAGACCTCCTGAGACTGCCTCTTCAACTCTTGGTAGATAGACACTTGTACAATTTTTACAATGATGAATTTTCAATGACTTAGTATAATGATACCTTTACAATGATAGCATGCAATGATGTTGCCCACTTGAAGACTTCATATGATGAACTTCTTCTTTGTTGTAATGCACCTTAGTTTGCTTCTATTTTCACACTACCCTCTGCTTTGCACCTTTGCTTTTCTTTTAGTAGGAGGTTAGGTCGCTTTGCAACCCTTGACAACACATGATCAACTTTTTCTTGCCTTCTAGGAGCTCGATGGTAAATACGGTGTATCTCTGTTATTTCAGAAATATCTAATTTTCAGTCCTATAGTAGTCCTTTGAGTCTTATTTCCAATGCCACAGGTCTGACCCAATTTGGATTCTTCAAGAGAGAGTTATACCCAATCTCTTACAATGCCCTAATTAAGGATTGTTTCAGCAGAGCGCATTTGTACGGCGTGCCACATGTCACTGTTTCTTCATTTGTCTCTAAAATTGATATAGAAAAAATTACAGACTATGCACTATCTTCCAATTTTTATGGAATTCCAATCGGATACTTAGAGAGAGAGTTATGAAGAATTTACCAAGGTCACTTCTTTGAGATGAATTTCAGGAGCCTGCAAAAACCCTTACTTCACGGATACGATTCCAAAAAATGTTGCGCACATTGATCTAAAAATTTTTAATTTAGTTTTCTGGATTTCGGCTTCACCTCATAAAAAATTCAGCTTCTAAACCTTCGTAGAAAAAAATGTTAGAGCGAAAATTCCACGATGCCCTGTTTCAGATGGCGAAATCCCTTGCATAAGGAGGATATGAGGATCACAATTTATATAAATGCTTAGGTTGAGAGGGGCTTCAACAAGTGAATGTGGGAGGGATTTTAGGAGCTTAAAAAATATTAATTATGACTTTTCAATGACCCATGCCTCAACCCCATGGGGTTTTAGCCCACTAACTGGGGTTACAAACTTCAAACATGAATATCTCTCAAACCATGAAGAATTACATGGCGTGCCATATATCAACGGAAACATCTTGACAAATAGAAACCATAAAAAGCATTATTGACCCAGAATATTTAATTTGGTAGGTCAAAATTCCCATGCAATATTGGGTTAGCTCCTGGTGCTGCTTGGGTTGACATCAATGACAACCGTTGATCAACAATATAAATCTCCATCTAAACCTTTTGTTCTCATAGGAGCACATAGATTAGTATGTACTAATTCCAATATATGTGATGCAAAGTTTTCTTTTGTCTGCTTGTCTATAATATTCGCATTTTAGCACACAGCTAAATGGAATATTAAATTTTTTTTATCACCTAACAGCTTAATAAATGGGTAAGGGAACCCATTATTATTGAATACATGAATAAAATCCCTCATAATGTGAAAGGGATCATCAAAGTAGCTTTATTTTTCACCCTCGTGTGTGAAAAGGGGAAAATGCATGAAGACAAGGTCAAGTTTGACCAAGTCAAAAGCGTTGCCATAGGAGGAGTGGATCACTTTGGAAGACAGCGCAGTGTGAATGAGGAAGAGGATATTTGGAGGAGGAAACCCTAATGAGTGGGACCCATGGAGATATAGCTTTCACTTGTCTAAAAGGAGGGCAAGGCAACCATTATTATTCATGAATTGGATTATTGATTTCATTATCTATTTAGACATTGTGCATTCTTGTGCTGTTTAGAAAAGTTTCCGGGGAATTCTTGTTTAGGATTCCTTCTCCTTCTTGAGAGGCCTCTTGAGGGATTTTTCTTCATTCTCCACATTTCTTGGCTGAAGGACAAAGCCACCTCCTTAAGTCACAGCGTTATTCCTAAAGTAGGATAACTTTGTGTTACAGGGTGTTGCAGTGGGGGACTCCACAACACCACTTCCTTGGCTCATATTTCAGAGGAGGGAGCTTCTATTCCTCTGGAAGGTTAGTGAGGGAGATTCCTGAGCTTATTACAGATCATTGGCATCAGGCCAAGAACTTCCCTTCACCAATAGCGCATTCCCTTCTCTAGATTGCGTTATTTCTGAGTGCAATTGTAGTGGGGACTTGCTCCACTATTTTCGAGGGTGAGATCTTCAAGGATTGGATCAGCCTTTCACCTGAGAGATCCTTTGGATGATATTCAGCCACCATTTTTAGGATAATCAGCTATTTCATCCATTTCCATTTTCTGAGTTGCAGCTGCTACACTGCTACTCCGACATTTCTGCAGAATTTCCATTTTGTGTATATTTCAGCCAATCCTTCTAAGGATTGTGTATTGTTGTTTCCAAGGGTTGATATCTTCCTTCCCCCTCTATGTTTGAGCTCTATATTTTTATATTCATGTATTGACATTATTTTGCAGTAGTTCTCCATAATATACTGCGCTGTCATAGCCAGGGCTTCTTGCATGTAGCAGTATTTCTCCATTTGTCATGTATATGTTTTATTGAGGCTGCATTGCCTCGCTTGAGAGATCATTTCCTCAAGATCTTGTATACATCGTTGCTGCTATAATCTAATGTAATGGTTATGTGGATCTTCTGGAATTCTTGGTATTGATGTTATTCACTGCTATTTCCAGCTCATGTTTATGTATTACTGATCTCTACATTGGTAATATCTTGAGATATTCCCAAATAGTGTAGTTGTTCCACTTTCGGAATATTACAGTGGTATCATAGCATGATCTCTGGCTCAGCCTGTGAGTCTCAACCAAAGAAGATCAAGATGATGAAGAAGATGAGTTTACTCTCATCAATTTTCAGATCGAAAGGAGACCCCTCCAAGGAGGTCGAGAAGATTGAAGAAGGAGAAGAGGAAGGACCATGCACTTCCTACTCTCACAAAGAAGAAGACCAAAATCATGAATAACACTTGGAATTAGAAATTCTAAGTGAGTACCTTGCTGAATACCAAGCTAAACCTAGAGCCTTCCAAGAGACTCTGGCTTTACCATAATTTATTCAGTAGAAGGAAGAAAGAAGACGACCCACGACCATGGGATGATGAGAGGAAATAGATTTCTATTGTCCACATTTGATGGATCACTCACATGTGCAACAGAGGTTTGAGTGAAGAAGCTAGAGGCTTTCTTCTTGCTACATCCTATAGTAGACAAAGAGGCTATAGAAATTGCAGCGCTGCACCTTGAAGGTGAAGCAAACAATTGGTGGTTCAGCCATCTAAGCCATGCAAGGGTTTCAACTCTTGTTGAGTTTTCTCAAATAATGATCAGAATATTTGGAAAAAGGAGGGAGGAGCCCTCACCACCAATTGATGAGGCATGTACCAGCACTGTTGAGACCATGGAGGATCAACCTTCATCTTCAACAGTTTGGGAAGCCAACACATATGATGAGGAAACTCTTGCAGCACTGCAAAAAGCTTCCAAATTTCACCAAGGTATGCTTGAACATCCATCTCTTGTCATTTCAGAAAACACTATGGATGGGTCTACATCATTGCATTCAGTTGACTTAGAGAAACAAAATAGCACTGCGATGTACAAGAGAAGTGATGCAGAGGAGATGAAACATTCCTCATGGGAGCATTCAAATGGCAGCTTCATTCAGGAAGCCATGAGAGGAGCAGAAAGAAGGAGTAGACATCTGGAGATAAGAAAATATTTCTCCTCTCTAGATGACACTCTCTCAATGAGCATGCCACAACTCAAAGAGAGACTTCTACTTGCAGCAGATCCAAGACCTCTTGGGTTTTGGAAGGCCATGCATGAGGAGGAGATCTCACAGAGATATTTCAATGGAGGTGCACTCCCACACATCATGGAGTGCAAGATTCTTCAATAGTTTGAGGAGGTTCTTCCCTTCTCACAGGAGCAGATAGAAGATGGAGGACATCTTCGGATGGATAACATCTCTCATGACTGTGTTGGACATTTCTTGAGCCATGCACATCATGATGGGAGGTTTTTTCCTACCACCTATTTGGGTCCTTATAGGGTCAAATTGATCCTTTGGAAGATTGCATTTCAAGATCCCATGAAATGAAGGAATCTAACTTGGGATGATGGTAGCCCTTTGGGAGGAGTACCAAGATGAAGGATGGAAGGATACATCCACAATTTCTTGAGTGGATGATGAGAAAGAAGCTGGTGAGCTACTTGTAGATTTATGATACCGGGCAGCAAGAGGCTTGGCTGTGCTGGTTATTCTTGAAGGAGTTTGGCCATCACTTGGAATACACTCTTTCCAAGGGTATGAGGATGGAGAAGATGTGGCAGGATGCTGGCATCATGGAGCAGCAAAGAGTATGGATGCATAATGATGGTGCAATATTCATATCATTCATTATGTCTTCATCACATGTCTTGTATGATGAGAGCATGAGGAAGCAACAAAAACTTTTGTTGCTTGGGTTATTATTTGGAGAGAAAGGGCAGATTTACTCTCATTTCTTGTATGATGTTGTAGGAGTAGGAGATGGCACTATCATGGTGCAAAGGGGATACTCCTTAGCCTTTGATGACCAGGAATTACTTCCACCTTGGGAGAAATTCCATATTTGCAGCAACATTATTGGAGGATTTCCCATTCATGTTGAGGAAGTTGAGGGCAAAAACATTGTGCCATCTAGAGATTATCTAGAGCCTCATGCAGAGGAGGGAGGAGCTCTTGCTCTAGGTAGAGGGATTCTTGCATCCTTGCAAGGAAGTCCCCAAGATCTCATGTGTGGAGATGAAGGCACAACTCATGTTCTACATGTGCCATTGTTGAGGAGGTGTGGAACCATGGAGACACAAGGAGGAGGTAGGGAGAAGACCCAGCATCATGAGATGAGGAGTACACATCCCTATTCATTTTTGGAGGTTGTTACACCTAGGAGGGAGACTAGATTGCACGGTGAGAGCATGGGCAGATTTTTCCATTCATGTATGCAGTCTACTCTTGATAGTGATGTCTCATTGCATGGAGACATTTCACCAAGGAGACCAATAGATCAGCGAAGGATGGGAGATGCTTCACATTTTGAGGCACCATTTAGTGATTTCAGAGGAGTGGAGACCTTGGGAGGTATTTTTACAGCACTAAGAGTATTTGGTAGGCTCAAGGACGAGAGAGGCATTCTCTCAACATCATCTTTACCCACACTCATTTCAGACTCTGCATTATGGCAGAAGCAGCAGGGGAAGGATAGCATCCTTCCAACTTGCATCTTTGGCATGGGAGATGTCAAATAAGAAGATGACCATATGACAGATGTCCTTCATGAGGAATCATCAGCATTATCACTATGGAGGATAGATCCATGTTGGAGCTCCCATTTGTTGGTGAAGTATTCCCAAGATCATTTCCCTTGCATGATATTGTATAATCAGCATGTGGAGAGATGCATGGATCATGTGTAGATGGAGGAGATACATAACCCTTTGGAGGAGTTAGCACAACCACCTCTTTTCTCTTTGAGGATGAGAGGAGACTCATTTTTGGGCCAATCCATTTGTATGAGCAAGACTTATGGTAAGTCTATTGTTTATTTGCATAATGATTGGTATAATGTATATATGCATCCCTTAACCATGCATGTATAGGATGTTGCTCCAAGGAGGAGCATTATTTTTTCTAGACCCCATGGTCTACTTGAGGCCATGAGAAATATTGGTGACCACTCCCTAGGAGGACTTGGGGAGGAAATGTATTTTGGAGGACATGCTCACCTTGCACCATACATCATTCACTTTCTCCATAAATAAGAGGAGAATGGGATAGCAAGCAAGTGGTTGAGAAGCCACCCTTTTTGCCACACTCTTTTTCAGTTGAGGGTCAAACTGCATTGGTTACAATTGAGGGACCATTGTGCTTCTCCCTTGCTACACATGATAGCAAGCATGGTTCTCATTATGATTCCTTATGTTTCTGATGTTTTTATATTTGTTGGGAGCATGATTGGGGGAATGGAACATTGGTTGGATGTGTCCCTTGGGGGAGAGATCTCCCACATTATTTGCATTGCATGTTCTAATGGGAGCATGAGAGAATATGTGGCCACTATAGCAAAACAATTATTTCCATTTGAGGTGAGCCATATGATTGATTGGATGTCATATGATGACGACTTCCAACTCATCACATATGAGATGATTTGGGACAACATGTTTCATAACGTTGGGGAAGATATCCTTGGGGGTCTAGTCTTCATCTTGCCACTTGAGGGAAACATTATTGCAGCCCAAGATCAGCATATAATTTGCACTTATCCTAAGTGGAGAGGAGGAAAGCGTGGGGTAGGCTATTTTTTCTACCAAGATCATATTTTCAGCCCACCTATATTGCAGGAGCCAAAGGTGGAAGGTGATTTTCAGGAGTTTCCATGTTGGCAGGTAACTCATTTTGTATGGATGATTGCTTGGGGGATGGAGGATCCACTTGGGGAAGATGTTCCTCAACACATTTCGGAATCCATGCCTTGGGTGGAAATTTTCCAGTTCTATCCTTGCAGTTTGTTGAGGACAAGCAACATTTCGGAGGGGAGGGGCTGTAATATTTCCATTTTAGCACACAGCTGAATGGAATATTAAATTTTTTTTTTATCACCTAGCAGCTTGATAAATGGGTAAGGGGACCCATTCTTATTGAAGAAATGAATAAAATCCCTCATAATGTGAAAGGGATCATCAGATTAGCTTTCTTTTTCACCCTCAAGTGTGAAAAGGAGAAAATTCATGAAGACAAGGTCAGGTTTGACCAAGTCAACAACGCTGCCATAGGAGGAGTGGATCACTTTGGAAGACAGTGCAGTGTGAATGAGGAAGAGGATATTTGGAGGAGGAAACCCTAATGATTGGGACCCATGGATAGAGAGCTTTCACTTGTTTAAAAAGAGGGCAAGGCAACCATTGTTATTCATGAATTGGATTATTGATTTCATTGTCTATTCAGACATTGTGCATTCTTTTGTTGTTTAGCAAAGTTTCCAGGGAATTCCTATTTAGGATTCCTTCTCCTTCTTGAGAGGCCTCTTGAGGGATTTTTCTTCATTCTCCACATTTCTTGGCTCAAGGCCAAATCCACCTCCTTCATTCAAAGCATTATTCCTGAAGTAGGATAACTTTGTGTTGCAGGGTGTTGCAGTGGGGGACTCCACAACACCACATCCTTGGCTCATATTTCAGAGGAGGGAGCTTCTATTCCTCTGGGAGGGTATTAAGGGATATTCCTGAGCTTATTACAGATCATTGGCATCAGGCCAAGCACTTCCCTTCACCAAAAGCACAGTCCCTTCTCTAGAATGCGTTATTTCTGAGAGAAATTGCAGTGGGGACTTGCTCCACTAGATTGGAGGGTGAGATCTTCAGGGATTGGATCAACCTTTAACCTGAGAGATACTTTGGATTAGATTTAGCCACCATTTGAAGCATAATTAGATATTTCATCCATTTCCAGTTTCTAAGTTGCAGCTGCTACACTTCTACTCTGACATTTCTGCAGAATTGCCATTTTGTGTATATTTCAGCCAATCCTTCTAAGGATTGTGTATTGTTGCTCCAGGGGTTGAGATCTTGCTCCCCCATCTATGTTTTAGCTATATATTGTTATATTCATGTATTGAAATTATTTTGCAGCAGTTCTCCATAATAGACTGCGTTGTCATAGCCAAGGCTTCTTGCATGTAGCAGTATTTCTCCATTTGTCATGTATATGTTTTATTGAGGCTGCATTGCCTAGCTTGAGAGATCATTTCCTAAAGATCTTGTATACATTTTTGCTGCTATAATCTAATGTAATGGTTATGTGGATCTTCCGGAATTCTTGGTATTGATGTTATTCACTGCTATTTCCAGCTCATGTTGATGTATTATTGATCTCCACATTGGTAATATCTTGAGATATTCCAAATAGTGTAGTTGTTCCAATTTTGGAATATTACATTGTCATCTCGAAAATATTCACATATTGTATTGGTAGGTTTTGCAATTTTAGGCATTTCTCTTACTGCTTCCTTCTTGCTCATCCAAACAAAATTGTCAAAATTTATATGTCCCATTCGTTTGTGCCATAACCAGCATTCATCTTCTTTCACAAAAAATCACCCTTTAAATGTCTCATCCAAAATATATATGTCATTTGGAGCTCTGCTTGCTATAGCCACAATTTTACTGAACTTTCCTTTCCTGATTTCACATTTCTTAGAGTTAAATAGCATTGTGTGTCCTTGATCTCACATTTGTCCAACACTGAGCGGATTTTGATTCATATTTTCAACCAACAACACATCTTTCTCTAATGCATTATTGCTTCCAAGTGTGATTGTAGCTACTCCTATGATGTTTTAAGACCGTCATTTCCAAAAGACATTGTTCCATCCTTATTTTCCTTCAAGGATATGAACTTATTCCTATCTCTAGTCATATGAGTTGAGAAACCACTATAAACATACCAAATGTTTCTGTTTCTTTGAGCCTTGAGAGCGATAGCACATTTTTCAGTATTTTTTTTCCATATTTGTTCATTCATATTTTGCAAGAATTCCTTTGAAGAAATTCGAAGTCTGCAATCTTTACCCAGGTGTCCAAAATTTTTACATTTGTAACATTCGACATCATCTCTCAAATGATCAAATCTTTTAATATTCTGCTGAGTTCCAGAATATCCATTTATGAAAGATCTCCTGACACTATATTTATTCCAAAGATATGTTCGACATTCTATAGCTCTATGTCCAAACCTTCCACATGAATAACAATGACCATAGAAGATAGGTTGATACATGGGAGGAAATCTTCTTCAAGGATTTTTCATCCATGGTTCTTCTTGTGAGTCCTGATTTCTTGAGTTGGCTGGAAGGTCTACCTACTTGTTATATTTTTCATATCCATCTTCTTTTGTTGTCATAGAAGGACATGGCTCCCTTTCATATTTTTCTTTGTAACCAAGACCAGTCTTGTGACTATATGATCGTTGACTATTGATGATTTCTTCCAATGCCTTGGAGCTATTGGTGTAGTTTTGAAGAGTTTTTCCATTTTTTACTTGCTTTTGAAGAGAAACTACTACAGCTTCCAACACTTCTCTTTCCTTGTTGCTTTCCTTTAATTCTTCCCTGAGTGATTCTTCAACTCGTTTGTATTCTTCAACCTTGATTTTAAGATTTATGACCTATTCCCTTTGTATCTTTAATTCATATTCAAGAGTGTTGACATGCTTCTTCTCGACCTTGAGCTCTTTGATAACCCTGATCACTTTGTTTTGAAATTCAACCTCAATCATCTCTTCTTCTTTGTCTCCTTCTTCGTTAGATGCTTCTTGCTTATTATGCTTGGAAATAAACAATACTCTTCCACTGATTTCTTCTTCGTTATCACTGCCTTCATCAGATGAGGAGCTATCTTCTTTGGGGAAGGAACTCTTCTTAAACCATTTATTCTTTCCTTGCTTGTTAAACTTCCTCGGACCTTTGTTTCCTTTTGTAACAGCCTCATTTTTGTGAGGACACTTGGCTGCAAAATGCCCAACCTCACCAAAATAAAAACATATCAATGGAATTTTACCTTTGAATTTCCCCGTACCTATTCTCATTTTTCGCATGAAGTAGGAAAATTCTTTATCTGAAAATTATTCTTCATCTTCTCCTTTTCTTCTTCGTTACAACAACAAGTTTTTGCTTTCGGAGTATGTGTGTCCTTACTAGTTTTCTTGGATGCGGTGAATGTTGTTTCTAGGTGATATATGTCATCCTATTCTTCAATCCTCATTTCATCTGCTGTAAGCACTCCATGAAATTCACCTTTACTGAGATTGGCTAGATTCAAACTATATTTTGAGGTAGATAACATTGGTTTGAATCTTGCTGGAAAGGTTCTAAGGATCTTTCAGACAACAATTTTTGTGGCGAAAAGTTCTCCCAAGCATTCCAATGAATTTTTTATTTCATCAAAACGCTGTAAGTATGCATCAATATTTTCATCTTCCTTCATTTTGAGTTGCTCAAAATTTTCCATGTAAATTTGAAGCTTTGCTTCTTTCACGTTTGAGTCACATGCATATATATTCTCAAGCTTACCCCATACTTCTTTAGCAGTTTTGCAACTTAGTACCTTAAGATAGACAGATTCGATATGCCCAATGATAATGAGATCTTTAGCCTTTTTATCATATACCATTATTTTCTTTCCTTGTTCATCCTAGGTCGCTGTAAAGCCTTTTTCAATGATTTCCCATACTTCTATCCTTGCGCCAGAAAATGAATTTGAATTCTTCCACTCCAAAGTGGGTAGTTATTTCCATTGAACAGAGGAACTATGTTCTTAGTATACTCCATGACCTCCTTCTAGTTGTTAGACTTATATTGAAGGAAGCAAGCTTTGATTCCAATTGTTGGAAATACTGAGAGGGCAGGTTGAATTAGTATTTCTTATCAATTATCACTTTTAAATATTTCCAGAGCATTAGTTAATCTTCAATTATTCTTGATTTTTATCCAGTAACAAAAGTAAACACTAGAACAAAATAGGCACACAAATTTTAGGTGGAAAACCCCCTCCGGGTCAAAAACCACCGAACAATTTTCTAATAATTTCTTTAATCTTCATCCCCAACTACAATGAGAGGTAAAACTTTATATAATTCTAGAAAATCATTCTTATCCAGCTCCCATTGGAAGGATGCCCTGATGCCCTGTTTTCTTCAGTAGTCAACTGAATGGATGCCCCGACATCCTAGACCGACCTACCAACCTGAAGTGTTCACAAGCTCCAGCTTGTAGGTGACTTCATGCACCAACCTAGCACCTCCTTACCACCCTATAATGATTAGAAATAAGGCAAGAGTGTGGATTATCGTACCAGGGACAATTATCCATGATACAATATGATTCACAATTATTTTCTTGAATTAGACCAATCACCCAATCACACTATGCCCTGCAACCCAACCATAAAATTATCCAACAATGACACTTATACCTCTCAACAATTCTTCTTCAACTATAGGTAGATTGACTCTTTTATAATAATGAATCTTTTACAATTTTACAATGATGATTTTTACAATACTAACCTTTGACACGACCTGATACTTGACTTGACACTGCTTCTTTGAACACTAGCAGCTACTGAGGTATTGTTGTGCTTGCTTCAAGTAATGGTACTTTGGCATTTCATTGTCCTTCTAGTATGTGTCTGAGTTGTCCTATTGTGTCTTCCTCCCTTCACATGCATTAATGAACAAGACCCAAACCAATATACAAATAAATACTTACATTGTCCTACAAACCATATGTTAGAGAAATATTCAAAATTCAAATGTAAATATGTTCAACATTTATGAACAAAACCCAATCAAACATACATAAAAAATACTTACACTGTCTTGCAAAAACACATGTTAGAGATGATATTCAAATTAAAATTCAAACACTAATCATACATACCTTGTTATAGTAAACTTACCCTTGACTATTGATGTGTTGTCCTTACTGCAATGATCCTTGAATGCATATTTTTTCTTGCCTTATAGAAGCTCGATATTGAATTTGATGTATGCATGTAATTTTAGATCTCCAAGGTCTGAAATTGTGTCATATGGTAGCCCTTTGAACCCTCTTTCCAACCCCGTAGGTTTGATCCATATTATATTCTTCTTGAAATAGTTATGCCCAATCTCCTACGATGACTTGATTATAGATTAGTTTAGTAGAGTTAACTTGTGCAAAGTTCTACATGCCACTACTTAAACCATTGGTCTTGAAAATGATATCCAATAAACTACATCTCATTCTCTTTCTCAGAGAGAAAGTTATGAAAATTTTCCCAAGGTCACCTGTTTGACATGAAATTTGGGAGCTTGCAAAAACTCTAACTTCCTCAGATCATATCTCCAAAAGTATAGCGAACCAATATCTAAAATTCAGAGATGAGCTTCATCAGGATTTTGGCTCAATGTTTTTGTTCTCAGCATTTGAAGCATCGTAGAGAAAAATTTATTGCGAAAATGCCACGATGACCTGTTTTAAGTAGCGAAATCCTTCATGAGAAGGATATGAGGGTCACAATTTATATAAATTATTAGGTTGAGAGGGTCTTCAACAAGTGAACATTGGAGGGATTTTAGGAGCTTAAAAAAATATTAACTATTGACCCATGGAGTTTTAGCCCACTAACTGGGGTTACTAACATCAAACATGAATATCTCTCAAACCGTGAATAATTATGTGGTGTGCCATACATCAACATAAATATTTCAATAAGTAGAAACCATACAAAATATCCTTGACTTGGAATAGAGTAGTTTTTCAAGTCAAAATTCCCATGCAAGGTTGGGGTAGCCCCTGATGCTACTTGGGTTGACATCAATGCCAACCACGGATCAAAAAGTTGCACTAAGTTTAGTAGAATCAGATTACAGGGCTACCATTCAAGCAACTTGTGTGCCTTTCTATATGAGGAAGATCCTTATTGGGTTGTTTGGTCAACAGATCACTAACACATTTGACCCAATTTTTTATGGCCAAAATGTCGCTCTTGCGACACATAGGTGTCCCAAGAGCAACACTTTGAGTTGGGCAAAAACGTGGGTTCTCCTAAAGTCAGAATTCCTACACTTGACTTAACTATTAGTAGATTGACACTAATTCCAACATTTTTTTGGTGGTGTCACAATTCCAACATTTAAAATTGGTCGTCGCTCTTTCGACGTTTCACGCTTCGTCGTTATTTCGATGTTTATAAGCGTTGCAATTCTGATGCCAACGAACACTATAACTGACGTTATAAGCGTTGCTCTTCCAATGAACAACCGACATTTATATATTTGTCACAATTTGGACGTTATAATATGGTTGTCGCAAGACCGAAGTTACCAACATTTTGTTGCAAGACCGACGTGACAATAAATTCGTCACAAGACCGACGTGATGAAAATGTCGTCGCAAGACTGACGATGGTGAAATTTCGGAATACCGACGATAGTGAAATGTCAGAAAACCGAAAACAACAAACAAACATATAAAAAAAATGATTGAGACCAATTTCACATTTTGTGATGTTGCGCTGCTCCCAAGCTTTGGTCCCGGTATTCAGATAAAAAAAATCGACTCAATTCATACATGGGAAAATTTTGTTAATATCTGGATCGAGATGTTTCTCAAATAAACCTAATATAAATTTAGACACATTAAAACATATCACATGACGAATCATGAAACATCAAAACTCCAAGTACATTTCACTAAATCCAAGACAATCTCGAGAAATATTCACATAACTTTTTATTAAATCCAAGCCACATATCTACCAAATTCACCGAAATATATACAATTGCAATGCATTGCTTGGCCTGTGACACAAACCATCACACGTCTTCATAAGCTTTGGATCGCATTATACAGTCAATTAATGAATGAATCTGCACCCAAACTTTAAATGCTTCGGACAGGCTTCAACGAAATAGGCATAACCTGGGCCACATCAAGAACCATTCCATACAATCAATAATCACAACCAAGGAGATTTTTATTAATAGATCTCAGACCACAGATCTACTAATGAATCAATTTATCTCAAACTAGGGATCTATTAATTTCATAAATTCTCAGACCAAGGATCTCAGAATCTAAAAATCTCATAACAGAGCTCTATTAATCTCATAAATCTGTCTCAGAACAGGGATACTTCACAAATCCATCTCAGACTAGGGATATATTAATCATTAAGAATATCTTTAAAAAATGAAAGTGCAACCACAATTTTTTGCACTAGAACACCAGATCTCCCTTATAAAGTTATATAGCACCTCACTTCACTAAGTAAAATCAAACATTAATAAACTAAAACCCTCCTCACCGTTTCTAGATCATCTACAAGAGTAGGAACCCACTTGTTGGTAGCCAGGTTGCTACGAATAGGGATTCGTTCCATTAATCCAGTCTCCACTTGATAAGACAAATGGAAATTCTCCAACCTGCAAATACACCAGTAAGTTAACTGCAAATTCCATAATTAAAAAAATACCCACTTCTCACAAAAATAAAAACAAAGTACTCATCGAGCGATGCACCTTGTCGATGGCGTTGAGTGATCAAATAGTTTGTATTCTTATGATTGCTTAAATTTTTAAAGAATGGACCTGGACAAAAATAATTTGGGACTTTTGTTTTTATCACTCATAAAATGTGAAACATTACTTGACATGGTCATAGAGTTCACTCCTCGAAAAGATATGGTCTCCTTAAGTATTTTTCCAAATTGATATAGGAAAATTTTATTTTTTACATGTTTAAACCTATCATAAGGTTCAAGGACACCTCCATTTAGGTCGTGTCATGTCCCATCAGTCATCATTAGGTGTAAAATTTCATTTTCCAAGCGTTTAATTTCAAAAAGGACACTTAAGCCAGTTTTACCTCTTTTCGTAACGTTTTATACTGTGAAATAGTAGTTTTCGCTACGAAATTGCCTAATAGTTTTCTAGCGAAACTATCATAAAATGAACTAGCTACACTAAAAAATACTATTTACCTGTCTGTCTTGTCAAACTTGATGCAAAGTGTCAGTTTATAATTGGAGGAGTTAGGATGGATGTCATTCGAGTCTGTTAAGGTTATTTCAAAAGTACAAAGTCATGTATGAGGTCATCATTACCGTTTGTAGCATGCATGTGTCATGATTAAGGCGTGAGTTGTCATTCAAACCATAAAAGGTTGCCTAATTAGTCTTTTTTTCATTCTCTACTTGAACTTTGCATGTTATTTGATTTCTGGAGAGTTGCTTCATCGAGCGAAGCAGGTTTATGGCATTTTCAAAAGTTGCAGGTGTCATTAATCAAGCGAGGCTAAGAAGATATAAAACCACCATGGCTGCAAGGAAGAAAACCAACAAAGGTGGTCATTGCCACAGGTATGAGCCCATGGACATGAATTTTCTAAATGAATACCAAAATACCATGGAGGTATTCAGAAGAATAGGTTGTTTGCAATTCTGTCAAAGGCTGTAGGGTTGTCATCTACAGGTTTCTAAATATTTTGCTAATAGTTTTACTGGGACAACTTCAAAGGTGGGAATGTTAAACCTCACAGTAACACCAGAAAACATTGCAGCAGCAATAGGAATCCCTAGAGGAGGGGAACAATTTTTTAAAGGCATCAAATTCATCATGCAGGACTGCAAAGAATTCATCAAACCAGAGCATAGTGAAAGTGATCTCACAAATGCTATCCCAAGAAGTTGCATGGAGGAAAACTATTCAAAGATGTTGATGATCATTCATAAGTACTTTACCTATGAAGGAAGGTTTCATATGGTCTAATCCTACCACCTTACGCTTTTTTTTCATTTTGTGGGTAAGAGGCCTCTTGATTTTCGCTTTTATTTATAAAAAATTCTAACTAAAATGTCAAAAGAGGTTCAAGTTAAAAAAGAAGGAAATGAAACTCCTCTCTTTCACCATGGTTTGATTAAGTTGTTAGTGTTAGAGGAGTTGAAGAGATTAGGAAGAGATTGGACATCCTTTCTGTTCATGAGTGGTTTTGAAGAAGATGTTGTCACTCCTAAAATAGTTCCCAAACCTAGAGATATTTCATCACCAACAGTGGTAGAGTAGTTAGAACCGGTGAGCATGGAGACAGAGCCTTGCAGAATATTGACACACCAAAAGCTACACCTACAAAACAGAAGCCAACAGTTAGAAATCATGGCAGCAAGAGAGCTACGAGGAGCAAAAAAGTGGTTAAGGGTAACTTAGAGGACATATTGCATGCAATTGATATTGAATAAACTCCCATTTTCCAAGTTGAATATGTTGAAGAGGGAGGAAGAAAGCTAAATAAAGGCAAGACATATAAAAAATTAGAGTTTGCAGGTGATGATTTTGGTTTCATGTTTCAACCTAGAAAAACAATGACCAGGTATGCTAGAAAGGTCATGGAAAGTGGCAAAGAAACTCAGAAGGTTAGTGAAACTACTAAGCCACCACCAAGCATCATAGACCTCTCCTCACTTGCAAAAGAAGAGCTAGTCTTCAAACAAAATAAGGGTAAAGAGAAAATCACTGCAAAATCAAAATTTGAAACCCTTAAGGAACAGTTGAAAGATGCAGGTGAAGAGATATCAGTCTTGAAGAAAGTAGCAAAGAATCATAGAGTTGAAATGGTTTAGTTTGAACAAATGAGGAAGATCTGGGAAGATCAAGTCACAAGTGTCTCAAAGACCTTGGACAATACAGAAAAGCTGATAAAGTGGACTCAGCCACTAAGAAGAGATTCACGCACATCAAAAAGGTAAACCAGCACTTGCAATCCAAGAATAGAACATTGAAGGACCAAGTGAATGACCTTCAAGAGCAATTGGAACTGATTCATGAAGAGCTGGAAAAGAAAGGTTTGAAAATGACTGTGGTAGAAGAGCCTATAGCTCCACTGATTTTTATTGTGGAAGAAACACCACAGGAGGAATAAGTTGAGATTGAATATGCCTTAGATGGTTCATTACATGCAAAGAATCAATATTTTGCAGCTGGAGGTTAGTTTTTGAAGATAGTTTTGAAAGGGGAAATTTTTGGTTTTTTACACAGTTTCATAGCGTACCTCAAGCTTAAAGCCATGAATACGCTACGAAAAAACCTGTAGCATCCTTTTTTCTTCTAAATTCATTTTTTCCATGATTCAAGGAGGGGGTTTAATGTTGGTGATTTGTCATGACTTGATTAACATCATGGAACAACAAAGGAGCAAAGTAAATGGATGCAAAAGCCACTTTTTCCATGCTACCAAAACTTGCTATGAAATTGTCCTATTTTTGTAGCAAGCAATTGTTGGAGGTTTTGAGCATCCTAAAAGCAGTTTTTGGCTAGATTCCTCCAGCATGTCAAGGGAGCTTATCATAATGCATTTATGACTTGAAGGAAGTGTTATGAAGACAGGTCATCAGTTAAAAAATGTTGAAGATAAGGGCTATCCATTCCTAAAAAGCAGGGTTATGTTCCATATATCTAGGAGGGTTTTAAATGTGTAAAGTGGTGATGAACTCTGTCATGTGTCTTTCGAGAATGTGATACTTATTTTGTAACCATAATGTAATTGTTTCAGAGATAGGGTAGAGAAATGTAATAAATAGGAGTTAGATTCATATTAGGAGATGGTTTCTTTAAAGGGTAGCTGTCAGTTTTCTGTTAGAAGTTACGTATTTCAGTTATGAAAGGTGTCATAGGATAATTCAAGGATCTAGCCACCAGGGAGATCATCCTTGTTGTAAATAATTTCTATTTAAAGACAAATCATCGAAGTAGTAAAGGGTTGGAGAACATTTGCACCAAGCTTCTGCTTTTTATGTTTTGACAAATACCAGTAATACAAAGTGACATTTTTCTTTACAGACCTGAGATTATCATGAAGTTTTTAATGTATTATTGATTTATATCTTTATGTTTTATCACTTGCAGTAGATTTCATCTCTATTACTCAAAATTCATAATTTTATGCTTTGACTTCCTTTAGTGATGAAATGACTCTGTTTTCCTATGTTTTATGTGTGAGTTGCCTCTGTTAAAGACCTCTATCTACCTCAGCTTCTATGTCAAGAAAATTTTCCACTGAAACTACTGATTGTTGACTCCATAAGCCCAATGGTAGCAAGCCTGCATTTTTCAACCTGCAATCATAAAAACAAGTTACAATTTATATATATTTAGCCATCTAGTCCTATCATTATTCAAAATCATAAACCCCCTTGAGAGAGCCCTCTCAAACTGAAGAGGCTAATATTCAGTTAGAAGTGGTTTGAAACAGTTACACTAAGTTGTTTTATGAGCAGCCAATCAAGTACAATTTTGTGATAACATCTGCTGCATACCATCCATCATAGAGATGCAATATGCTTAATGTCATTTCTATTTTGCACTCTGGATTGCTAGCGGTATTTACTAATGAATTTAGTTTAAATTAGTTGAACCACCCAATAAAAAATTTCTTCTTGCAATGGAAGTAGGCTATTGGGCCACTTTGCAGAACATATGACTCAGTTTCATGCAATACAATATACTCACTAGCAAGGCATCATCTCACCGATCGGGAATGTTGTTTTTGTTTAATAGACATATTTAATGGTGGAAAGGAGGGAGGTAGCTGGGTTGTTTTCATATCAGAAATTAACCCAGAAATGGCTTGGGTGTCGATATATCCTCTATCCAAACGTGAATTTCTCATTTCTTTAATTCATATCCACTCACGATTAAGTTTTTTCTTCTCATTTCCTATTGGTTGGTTAAAACCTAAACTAAATAAATATTCAGTTGTAGCTAAAAGCTATATTACCTCAATGGTCTAAGAATTTATAAAGTAGGCACTGCTTATTAGACAAGAGCATGTACTCCCATAGATTTTCGATGTTTTTTCATGCAGACTGCTAGCAAAGATGTCATGGGTCTACAAGATTGTCATAAGGATTTTTGTGGCTTGGAATCTTGAGGGCTTATTAGAGTTGGTATGTTAATTAAAAACCTAAAATCTTGAACTATTATTTCTACAGTAGCCAACTCTTTTTCAACCATTCATGAGAGTTTCCCCAAATAGTAGGTTCTACCCTATCTTTGAGCTTATTCCTTTTCCCATGTCAACCCATACTTATATTGGACGAGACGATGAAACTCTAAAATGATACGGTTTTGATAGCTTTGAACTCAAAGTGCGCCCACAAAAACAACATAGGAAAAGGCACACTAATTTTGGGTAGATCAAAGGCATCAACATTTCCAGATGAAAGATAATTTTTATTACTATAACATCCAGCACAACGATTTAGGTGCTAAGTGATAATAACAGAAGCTGTAATCCAGTGGCAGTATGTATATGGTATACCATACACACAAACTTCATCTTTCAGCTGGAAATGTTGATGCAGCCAGTACAAAGGTTTATGGGCTAAATAATAATAACAGAAGTTGTGATCCAGTGGCACTATTTAAGGTATACGAAAAAACAAAAGTTAGAACTCATATGCATCAAAGGCTTAACCCTTGGTTCTACAAATCCAACTCCAGCTTAGGCATCATGCAAACCTTTGACATTAACTGGAAGTGCCATTACTGAATCTAGAAAGACACTTTCAGGTGCAATAAGTTTGATTGCAATGCTGAAAATTTGATAAAAATGCTACACCTGGTTATGTTCTACCAAACTATCAACAAATATTAGCATTAAATAAACTGAAAACTCAACATAGACTTTGTGCACAAAAAAAAGAAACGAAAAACCCAACTAGTCACGTAAACCAGCAATCAACCCAATTGGGAGATCAAGCTTTGAAATCCACATATAGGAGACGTAGCTATTTTGAATTGATTGTCTGAACAATTTCAAATATGCTTAAGAAATAAAATCGAATGTTTTTGTGATGTGTCATAATTGATTAAAATTCCAATAATTAGATGAGAAGAGCAATGCATATTTTTTTTGTCTAGCAATACAATAGCCAAGGAACCAGTAAATTGCTGATTTCCAACAATTAAAATAAAGAAATTTAATTTGGAAAAGAAAAAATAGTCAACAATTATGCTCCTTAAACTGTCAATCTCCTCTAGTTCTCAATTGAATGGTTTGATATAACCAACTGTTGTGGCCCTCATAATGGCTTGAAAAACAAAGCCGATTTCCAACAATTAAAATAAAGAAATTTAATTTGGAAAAGAAAAAATAGTCAACAATTATGTTCCTTAGACTGTCAATCTCCTCTAGTTCTCAATTGAATGGTTTGAGATAACCAGCTGTCGTGACCCTCACAATGTTGTAGCATTATGGTTTGTAAATTGAACATGAAGACATATGCATATGCGAAAACAAAGCAACGAATAGAAAATTCAACCATACAATCACTTAACATACCATAAGACAACACATGGTCACCCTAGAAACCTAAATGCTAAACTTGATATAATGGTTTTTCTCAACATTGTTTTCTCAGTAATAGCAGAATTATAATTGGATTTTTTTTTTAGCTTCTACCGATTACATTTTTCTTCTTTTTCAAAGAACCCTTGCTCCAACATTGTGGAGAGGTTTATATGCTAATATAAATTGTCGGGAACATTTGGAAGGAAAAGCAGCCCCAAAAATTCAACTTCATAACTCCAGTTCTCTTCTTCTTTTGGCTTTTACGGTTAGCATTCTAGTTTATGGCCCCTTTGTCTTTTATCTTTTTCTTCTCTTAATTTTGAAATATTTAATTGATACCATATTTCTCTCATCCACATATAACTTAAGTTGTTTGTTAGTTTTTACATCAATAAATTAATGTGTGCAAGTTGGGTTGATAATGAAAATACATTGGGTTTCTGAATATAATTTTCAACTTTGAGTGGATATAAAAGAAAAGGACCACTGCAGATTTTAGGAGTGAAATAATCCAAGGAGAAAGATGAGAAGCACAGTAGTTATTGACAGAGAAATTTTGGATAGCCAATGTACAATTGTTGAGAAAATTATTTGGCTTCAAATGGAGAATCGTTTCTCTTTTCTTCTGGAGACATATTGTCAAGGAGGGAAGCCAAATAGGTTTAAGAGAAAAAAAGGGGTACTTAACATTTTCAAGGTTGGAATTGACTATAGTTTGCATTATACTCCAAGAGTAGGCCATGGTAAATGAGGTAGCTGCAAATCCATTTGAGAATTCCCTTGTCACAAATTTGCAGATGTATAGTTCCATTAAAGAAGATGATTGGTACAAGCAAAACTAAAATTTACATGAACACTTGATTACATTTCTTGAAAAATATTAATAGAAAAATGAAACCCATTCTCTTCATTTGGAGGAAAATGAAAATCTGAAACATCTTGTGGAAAAGAATTATAAATTAAGCAGCATCTGGATCTTAGTGGATTCCCATTCTCTATAAAAATTTATCCCTCGTGATGAACTCGACTTTTTTGTTTCACTTGGAAGTTAATAAGGGAGTCAGAGTCAAGCCCAAGAGCGTTAATTAGCCCATAACTCCACATATTGGATCATTAGGATAGAAGTATCAGTTTGTGTCAAACAATAGGGATGAAAATAGTAGACTAGAATCTCAAAAATGTCACATGGTAGTGGGATTTTCTACATCCACAGAGTTTCAGGAATAGGAAAGACTAAACTGGCTATGGAATTTTCATACAGAAACTCACAACTACGTACTTTAAGTAGAATTATATGAAAACCACACTCTAAATAGCTCGCTGAAACTTGAGATGGAAGTGAGACATGAGATGTGGCACAAGGGAATAAGATGGTGGTGTGACAAGTACATTCACACTATCAATCACAAAGGTTATAGACACATCATAAACAACACTAATCCAACAGATATTTTGCAAAAGTAATCTTGTTCATAAAAATTACTTCTAGAGAGATGTGCCTTTGAGAAATACTACAACACATTACAGTTGGTAGAATTAGGGATTGCTACAACACACTTATAGAGGTATAACTAAATATTTTAGCAGATCCCAAAGAAGATTTGGAGGTCCTTTGTATCAATTGACTTAAAATGCATATTAAAAAAAACCATGCAAGTGCAATACATTGATTTATCCCTGCATTCTTAACAAAATTTGCAAGCATGTTCACCCTTCACTCCAGCAGTCCTATTTTGGCATGAGTTCCATCTTCAATAGCTAGGATGAATGCATCACCTGGATAAGCCATATCTGGAATACACCTCATCACTTCCATTCTTAAATTCAAATAATTTTTTAATCCTTCAAGAGCCAACTCTATATAGGAAGGAGAGGAGGGGTGATGTCAAAAAAGGGGCACCTATTGTTTTCTAGTACTTTTGATTAAGCCTCTTGCTTTCTCACCATTGCTTGATGGAAAATGTGCCTATTTCTGGCCTCACGGCCATCATATTATTCATCAAATGAGGCATTCGAAACACATGGATTATTCTTATCAAAATTAGGAGGTTCACATGCCTCCTTTTTCATCCATAACTTCAGGTGATTAATCATTATGTTCACAAAAACAAGCGGAAAAGACAATACATCTTTATTTTTATTAGCTCACAAATAAGCATTACATACCAAATTTTCAACAACACTTCAAATTTTTACAAAACCTGGAATATGATCATTACAATCAACAAATTCAAAGTACTCTTCTTCAAAAGTATGTGCTAGTTGTTGAAAAATGCAGCATCATTCCTATATTTGAGTTGGACATCCCCTGTAATGGGATGAGTGGATGATTATTTTTATATAAGAACATTGGGATTTACTTACAGGGGAAGTTCTATTTTTTTTTCTCTATTTTAAGGGGCACATCATCATCAAAATCTTCCTGTTCACCTAAGTTATGATCGCTTTCAATAATTCTAATTCTTTGATTGAAGATAACTTGGTACATCATATTATCGAACCACTCCCAACTCGTCAAGTACTTTAGACATGGGATTCAAATTGTATGCCATATTAAAAAAGTCAGATCCCTCTTTTTGGAGTCCCTAGTGAGATCTCCTTTCTTTGAAATTTGTTTCCCGCTCTCACCATGAATACATGTAACAAGTCATTTTTTTCAAGAGGAAAATGGTTTTGTCCCTTGGTGGAGTCAATCGATGAGCAAGAATGTCTTCAACTAGATCATCCTCATCACAATGTTGTAGATGAACTACTAATTCTATGGAATTAAACTTGTTAAAAAAAGGACACTAATATTTTTTTGTCTCCCAAACTTAAAGTCCCCAAAACCATTTGGAAAAAGCTTGGAGAAACTCAGAAACATTTCCATTTCTTCCTCAAAAACATCTCTCATTTTAGAGTGGGTTCTCTTCAAGCTCAAGTGAGGTATGTCAACTTGGTGTTTATAATATTAATTAAGTACAAAGTTGCAACATAAGTTACCATAGAACAATAAATAATATAAAATAGATATATCAGTTAATATTCATGTTAGATTCACTATGACTGGTTCCATCGTAATTATGTTATGGGGCCTTAAGTTTGTGAACACGGATATGGAAATGAATGATTAAGAAGATTAACATGGCTCTCTGAATTAGTGAATGAATCCTACTGAGAAATCGACCAAATTTGAATCAAAATTGGATGAAATCATTCTAGTAATGAATGATGCCACATATTAGAAAGGTTCAATGTAGCATGTAAGGAGATTAACCAAATGAATATCCTTTATTGATCAAAGTGTTTTACAAAACATTCACATAA
The DNA here is from genome assembly GCA_034641835.2 of Pinus albicaulis. Lineage (NCBI taxonomy): Eukaryota > Viridiplantae > Streptophyta > Pinopsida > Pinales > Pinaceae > Pinus > Pinus albicaulis. The sequence goes on from JAXQQM020063153.1 coordinate 27,314, forward strand.
TTAAATTTGATCAAATTTTAAAAGTCACAAAACTTACTTTCCATATTAATTACATGAAACTTTTACAACAGAGACACTTTGAAAACGCCTCCATTTTTACATAAAAGAATTGGAGCCTAATCACTCTACGCATTTGAATTTGAGTTTTCCAGCACATATTTTGTCCATTCCTTTTCTATGGAAGCAATTCCAAAATCTGAAGTAGGTTGTCATAAGTCAAGGTTTCTGGCCTTATTAAATTCAACATATAGCAATGTTTTTGCCAAGTCTCCTCAATTTTCTTCCTACAAATGCAACTTCACAACTTCCTAGTAATTCTTGTTTGCTCAATGATGTCTTGGAAATTGTTTGTTTTTCTTTATATAGGACAAATTGTACTTTGCATATATCCAATCATTTCTGCTATTTTTTTACTATTTTGTTGTTGTTTCTGTTTTCCAGTTTTTCAGTTTTTTTTTTTTTTTTTTTCCAAATTCCATGTTTGGAACATAACACTTGTGATGTGGACTCTACGTTGAGGTGCACCTAGCGGACAACCACTAGCACTAATGTTACATATTTAATTCCAAAATCTAGAACCTAAAATTATAAATCTGAAATTTACAATTTTTTTAAACCTCATCCTATGCAACTTATTAATGGAACCAATTTGGATGCCTTTACCTAGTGGCACGGGATTGCAAGGAGAATCCTCGGCCAAACAAGTAGTGCTTCTAGGGATGACTTGTGATCACCACTAGAGTGTGTTTCAACACATTCACACAAAATAAAATAAATCATTTTGAACAAAAGTTACATGATTTGGTATTCATGTAATATATTTTTCAATTGAAGCATGACCAATTGACCAACACGTCTGTAATATACAATGCTATCAAAACCCATTCAACTAGACTGCACTGTCTAGTTCAAACCAGTTATTGAGAACATCTGGGAAAAAGAGGATACATTGTTCCCCTTTCCAGAATATGAAACAAACGCGTTACAGCTTGGAAATATCACCGAAACATTTCCACGCCTTATCCAAGCCTTTTCCAACCATTTTAGCATGATCTTGAAATGTTTCCTGATTTTTAGATGTTTCAACTACTACCAAGCAAGATACCAGCTAGAAAAAAGTGATTTTTTAACATTTAAGAACAAATAAAAACCCTAAAGGAAAACTATGAAACCCTGACCCTAAATTGAGCATCAAATCTTGCAAATAAAGCCTCAATCCTATAAATCAATACCAAAATCCAAATCCTAAATTTTATGTCTCATGGTTTTTTTCTTAATGTATTTTCGCTTAAAAAATCACATCTTATTGTTGGTTCGTAAAACACTGATCTTCGGGCATATTACTACATCAAATGCTCGTCTACTATAGTGTTTAAGTACAATGATTGTGTTCTACTTCCTTTCTCATATTTTGTGCCAATTCCTCAGCCTTGTTGTAATAAAAACCCAAAGACTTGCATATCAAAATTGATATGGTGGTAGTTTCAGCCCTACAAAACAACAACCTACATATATGAACAATTAAATGGACAAGAACTTATTTCCAATAATATTCCGGCAGGCTTCCATGTTTTTCTTTTCCTTTTTGAACTAGACCTATATGACCTAAGTTACTCCATTACAAATACATTCTCATGTCTTTGTCCTTATGTCATGGAGGAAATCATGATGTTGCCATATTTAGCATTTTTTGGTATGACATACATGTGATATTTTAATATTATTTCGTTCAATTTTATCATTACAATCTTTGGATGTAGAAAAAATACCCAAAAGAAGCCAGTGGTGTCTAGAGATAGTGTTATATCATAGAGTGAAAAATTGCATGCCATCACATTTTCATCATATTGCTCAACAAGTGAGCTCACTTATTTATACACGAGTGCCTATGATCTGAAATGGATCTGAATCTACAAATGTGTGTAAGACTCAGTACTCGTAAGAGACATATTGGTAATTCATGAAGGTGACTGGACAAAGTAAAAGACATTTTAAATGTAAAGATGAATAAGAAAAAAAAATCAAAGAAAACAAGAGATGAAAATAGAGCATTAAATGGAAGAATAAAAATGACTAAGAGAGAAGGTTGAGGAATGGGAAGGTTGACTAGAAAGCCATGAAAGCAATGTAACTATAGATTGCCAGAATTAAGAACTGATCCCCCATTTGAAGTCGAATTTCCCATTTGGGTTTCCAGGGAAAAATCTCAGTGTCAGTGATGTATGTGAGTTTATTATTGTGTGATGGAATTTTATTTACAATTACATATTGATGGTTGTGCATTCCAACAATTCCATATGGTGTGATTGGTTCACTATTATGTTGAATTAATCAGGCAATTCGATTTTGGTCTGTGCAGCTTGAAGTTACTGGAAATTGATGGCTGCATTCATACAGCTAAATTATTCTCCGCTTGACACAATACATTTCAAATAGATTCTAAGAAAGTATTATGTGTAATGGGTGAATTCATGGTTTAATTTAATTTCTCTCAATTGTTTGTTAATTTGCAACTGCCAAGGTACTTAGGTTGTCATCTTTTGTTAAGATAGATCAATGGTTGTGGAAACAAATATGTTGCAAGTATATCTGGAGTTTCTAATTTGATATTTTACAACTGTTGGAGAATTTTATCTCTCCTGCATACTTCCTTTTTTCTTCATGAGCTAAGATTCTGTGTTGGATGAGATTGTACCCACCCCTCGACTACAATTTTATCAGTATTTGGGTGAATTGCAGCTACACAAGCATTTTAAAGCCTCTCCAAACAAAGATTTGAATGTTGCTAAGTCAAATTCCCTTAACCATGCGTTGTAAAACCCATTCACACACCGTACAGTCGCCCTAATTGAGCGATTTATCTGATGGCTCACTTTCCCATCTCTCCCTAGTCGATTTTCCACTCTATTCAAATTAATTACCCCTCTAGTTGATTTCATTTTTCTTGATCAACTGGGAACTCAGCGAGTTGAATCAGACCTCCCTAGCCAAGTGTTTAGTAGTTAATTTAATTCTCAACCCGTCCTTTTTTTTTCCTCTTTACGAAAGCTAGCACCAAATTTATTACCTCTTAGCAATTTGTTGATTGTACTTTGGGTTTTCTCTTAAACTATGGGGATATTTCATATACTTTGTTGATTGCACTATGGGGGTCTTTCAAACATATTAACTTGTGGAATCAAGGTGGCCACTCGGTCATCTTGTGAGTGCTAGAGTATATATATGAATGTTGGAGCTGGAACTAATCCAAAGTGTGATAACTAGTTTTATGGTAAAGAGACAAGGCTCCAATCATGGAATTTTTAGACTTCATTTGGTGCATTTATCTATGTTGGTTACTGGTCAAGAAACCGTGCAGACCACCATTCAAATAAAGGAGCCACATGAATTCTAGAAGAAGATCTACCAAGTTTGTTAAGGATTAATTTACCCTCCATGCACCAAGAAGGTGCTACCAAATTGACACACTTACTAACTACTAATGAGAAGGATGATATTACAAGGGGCTGAGTTCTGCACATTCAAAGAACAAGCTCTATGTAGACATTATTTACCTAGATGAGAAATGCCTTGCACTAGATGTTTCAATCAAATTCTAAGTTAATCTCCATTAGACTTCTTGTGGTTGCCTTCCACAGTACATAGTGTCAATATTTGCATTAAACAAGATAATTGTGGTTTTTTGCTTCATGATATCAACTGCAGGAACATTCAACAAGAAAGCCTAAATAAATCAGTATATCAAATGTTGAAGTGAGTTTCCAAACATTTGTCACAATAATTAGTGTGCATTTGTAATTTTTTCACCCTCACATGAATATTTAGTCACAGAAAGATAACGAAATACAAAGACACACATACATAGAAATAGGAAGCAAGAACAAATCCACACCAGTTTCTTCTAATAACTTCTTTAGGAGAGTAGCCAGTTATTTTGAAAAATCCAAGACTAGCATATACAATAGGATAATCTGGTTTGGTTGCATATGATACAACAAATGTCTATTGTAACTTGGACAATGCTTCCTTTAAATATTTTGAAACCCGTTGAATGGATGTTTCACTCCCACGATCAGATCCATCAGATTTCCTCTTTGAGCCACGAATATCATGTATCCTTTCTCTATAGGAAACAGTGGATGCGGTCTCCCTAGTTTTTAGATCACCTGTGTGGCGAACTCCAGTCCAAAATTTGTGATTCATAATTGAAGGTACACCAAAATCTATCCCAAACTTTGGAAGGAGAATAGCCATGGGAAAATAAATTTGAATAGGTCGATTTAGATTTTATAGTAGCCGCCAAATTTTTTTTTAATATATAGTCAAATAATCTGCTCTTTACACGCTGGCTCTTGGTTATGGTGTATGGACACATGGGGGGGCTAGCCCGTGGGGTTGGAACCCTCCAAACCCACATTCAATGGCGTAATAAACTTTAAATCGAAGCGGTCAACCATATGGTTAATACCCACCAGAGATAGGAGAGTCAGTAGAGCATATTAGTTGTGTGGGGGTGGTCATGGGTTTGACCCTGACCCCTGCATCAAATTTTTACTCTTCCATATAAAAAAAGTCCGCTATATATAGAGCCTTGTCCGCCATAGTAGAAGCTCTGCTAGATGTAGATAGGTGTATCCAAAGTAATACATTGTAGAAGCTCTGTTAGATGTAGATAGGTCTGCCCATAGGAACCTTAGGTTAATAAAATATATGCAATGTAATATGTTATCACACATAAATTTTTAATTTTTTATTAGGGTCACTCATCTAGGTTTCATCTGTCTCATAAGGTTGGTCCATGAAATTGATGAAAAATTCATGAAATAAGTCTTTATCCTAAGTCCAAAACACCTGATTGGTCATGTCATCTCAATCATATCTATCAAGTTTCACTTTAGGTTCACATTCATTGGTTTAAAATTTGTTTTTAAGTCACATGTCTGATTTTTCCTAATTCTGTAGTGAATTCTATGCAAAATAGGTGATTTTCACTGTAGAACACCTGATCATTCTGCAACAAATTTGTAAAATTTATAACTAAGAATGCTGCAGAATTATGTTTTTCTGCAAAAATAAATGGGATGATGACCTGTCAAGTATTTAGTGGTTTAGCGTAAAGGTAAGGTCATACAATTGATTTTCATAATCATCCAAGCATGCAAAAGCATAAATACCACTCATTATTGCTTTCCACTCCCTCATTTTGTCATCTTTCTCTCCACATTCAAATTTCATTCCTTAAAAAAATCACCCAAGCTCCTCTCTTTCATTTAATTTTCAACCTTTTCATGTATCAGTTAGTTGCCACCTTTGAAAACTTTAGCTTTGTGGCAAACATCTTGATGTCCAAATTGTTTTTTACAGCTGGCACATTTTTAAGAGGGAACTTTGGGTTATAAAAGGAAATTTACATGAAGAGGAAAGCATAAAAAGGAGGATATGTGTTTAGATAGGAGCCCATGGAAATTAAAATGACCATGGACTACCTCAGCTTCACACAATTTTTCATCCAGACAGGTTACATGTTTTTCTAACAGGAGCTACAAGGGGATTTGTTGTGTCTCTTGGACTATTTAAGTTGTTGGCTGCAAGAGGAATTTGCAGGAAAATGACGATGAGTTTCAAAAATATGAAGGAGGTTGTTTCTAAGCACGTAACAAGGAACAATAACCTCTTTAAATTTCTCCCAAGTGCTACCAATTTGGATATTCGAAGTTTCCTTTGGGACCTATTTTTAGAATTCTGAATTTTCCTGTTTTCTACATGCGTTTATAATGCAGATTCCAGACAACTGAAGATGGGTTTTAAAAACCCAAGAGAGGTTTTTCCTCTAAACATTCTTATCTACAAAAAACTCATCCATTTTGGCAACATATCTCAGGGATAGAGAGATAGGAGCTCATGAGTGAAGCCTTATTTTTCAGGAAAAACAGAGTCATTTTTATTGGTAGATGAAGTTGCTGAAGGTGAAAAATTTGTTTCTTGAGGAGGGTAAAAGGTATTCTTAACAAAATTTTCCTTATCATGCTTCATACTATCATCTCACATAGCCATGGACCTTTTCTAGGCCTAAAATCCAAATTTTGTGAAGTATGTGGGCAATTAGGCAACTTAGCAGCATGTCCCAGGCTTGAAGCCCAGTTTTTGTTGCGGAATTTTTGAAGACATATTTTTCGTTTCAAGTCACTTAAATTGACCTAGTTAAGGAAATTTAAAGCTTGTATTTAAATATTTTTGATCACTCAACATCCTCCAATGGTAAAAAGTAGCAAAGGTACAACACATGTGGCCTAATTATTTTCACTACGAAATTTCGCTACGAAAGTAGCTTAAAACTCTATTTTTACAGTGAGGTTAGTTTTTGGAAATATATGAAGGGTAAATAACTTTTTCAAATTTATTCTCCATGGGAAATTACAAAGAGTATCAGAGCAGTAATAAAGAGTATCAAAACATAAGATTGTTGAATGTAACATGTTGTCATAAAGGTGGTTGGAGATGCCTGCTCACCATGCGCCATATCATCAACGTAATAGCTCCTTAACAGTAGGCAAAGAAGCTTCATGAATATAGTAAGGCTGTTAATGTTTTTATTGTGGTTAGTATGGTTGAAGGATAAGATTCCTTTCGAGGAAGTTTTGATCATCTTTAGATTAAAATGTAATAAGTAGGTGTTTGAGTCATAGTAGGACTCTAACTCCTAAGTCAGAAGGTTTCAGTTTCTAGTTATAAATATCTAGTTTACGGTTAGATTAGGTGTCAGTAATAGAGTTTAATGATCTACCCATTTGGCAGATTGGATGTAAAGGCTAGAGGCCTATAAGTAGCAAGTACTTCAATGTATGAATGGTTGGAAATGTTATCTTAGAAGACTATTTATTGTAAATCTTTTGGAGTTTCTGCTATATACAGTAAAAATAAAACTTTTCTTCACCTGAGATTCTTATTATATTTCAATGAGTTTTTGTCCTATCTTTTGAAATGTTTTCTTCCAATTTCTTAATGATTATTACTCAAAATTCATGATTGTTCATGCTCTGACTTCCTTTACGTATTAAGCTATGGTGTATCTCTTTTAATATTCTACTTTCAATACCTTGATGTCTCATTACTCAGAATTCGTGTGTCACATGCTCTAGCTTCCTTTGAACCTAAAGTTATTGAAATTTTCCTGAATGTGGTATTCTTTCATTGAAATATATACAAGTCTCAGCTTCCACAAGGAAATCCTTTGTTATTTAGATCCCTATCACTGACTCCATAGCCCAATGGTAGTAATATTTTATCTTTTCAACCTGCAAAAATATAAAACCAATACATAAATCATAGATTTAGCCATCTATATTTATCATTAACCAATATCATAAATTAAAGTATGGGAGAGCCCTCTTAGATTGAAGAGGCTAAGCTTCAGTTAGAAGTGGTTTGAAGTAGTTACACTAAAGTTGTCTGATCAGTAGCCAATCAAGTACAATTTTGGTGATAACATAATATATGTGCGCCCCCAAGACCAAACAGACCCTTAGGTTAATGAAATATACGCCAATAAAATATATACAACATAATATATGTGTGCCCCCAAGACCAAAATTTCGACCTTATTAATGAAATTTCATCTCTCCCCAAACATTTGACCTTGTTAATAAAATTTCATCTCTCCCCAAACTTCGGAATTTGGAACCTTAGGTTAATGAAATATACGCCAATAAATATATGAAACATAATATATGTGCACCCCCAACACCATAGTTTGACCTTTTTAATGAATTTCATCTCCCCAAACGTCGAAATTTTGACGGTTTATTCATCTCCCCAAACGTCGCTATTCCTATGGTTTATTTCATCTTCCCAAACGTCATTATTCCGACGGTTTCTGACACTTTGTTCATAGACATCGCTATTCTGATGCTTGTTTCATAAACGTCGCTATTCCAACGCTCGATTCTCAAACGTCACTATTCCAATGCTCGGTTCACAAACATCATTATTCCGACGATACTCCTCTTAAGCATCACCAGAGTGACGTTTGTTGGTTGGATTAAAAAATTGAGAAAATTGGGGAACTTTCCGACAATACGCCAAAACGTCAAAACCGTTGGAACTAAAGTGTCAAAAATTGACCATATGTACTAGTGATGGATCCTACAATAAATTACCGTGATAACTAGAGTTGCATCAAACTTCGGTTAATCCATTTTTTCATGATAGGTCCAAGCATATCAACATTTGGTACCACCATCTCAGAGATTGTGTGCAGAGGAAGATCATGATGCTAGAGTACATTCCTACATAGGAACAAGATGTCGACATCTTGATGAAGGCACTGTCAAGAGGAAAATTTGAGTTCCATAGAGGTAGGATCAGGGTATCAAATAATCCCTTTCTTATTGAGAGGGAGTGTTGAAAATGAAAATAGGAAAATATTCTAATTTAATTTCCCCTTGAATTAAATTAGAATAAAATTGTAATTCAATCCCACATCTCATGGAAACTTGTACAAGTTAACTAAGTTAAATGGACTTAGTTGATTTAGTTAATTCGATTTGAGGATCTAACTAGAGTCATGTAGAGTGTCTCCCACATTATAGGAGCCCTAGTTGAGTTTATTTTTAGTTGTAATTAATTAACTCAGTTTATTTGAGTTAATTTAAGTTTAACTAACTCTAATTCATGGAGGAACTAGTGAGAGGTTAAAGAGTGGAACTTGGACTTGAACCACATCTAGTGATCAACTAGATAATTGACAATTCAACCATAAATAGCTCATGCATGTCAGTTATGAGAAATACCCAGCTGAGATTCGAGTTCAAGCGCGGTGTACTATCATTTGTATAATAATCCAAATTATACAGGTGGTGCATGCAGTCAGAGGAAGGCCCCTAATGTATTTCATATTATTGATTTGTAATTTTACTAATTAATAGGGCATAATTACCCACGGAAAAATCACAAGGAAATAAGGATCATGACAGGTAGAAAATTGGTTAAGTATTGGCCTATCCTTGTCTAGGAAGCAGCGAGACATATAGAGATAGTGTAGAGGTTTCTCGGGCTTGAGAAAAGAATTGTAATATTCTCATATTTTATGACTAATGAAATATACAAATAGCGGGGTTTTTATCTTTGGATTTCCCCAAGAAATCATTGTGTAATGTGTGATTTAAATTATTTCTCTTGTATGCTTCATGATTTCACGATCATAATTGGATTTCCACAATTGATAGAGTATATTCAAGTATATTGTTTTAGCATATTACAATTAGTATTTTAACTCTACATGGATTTTATACATTGGCCAACTTAAGTCAAGTAGGTAGAGGATAGAAGATATAGGTGTGGTTTGAGATCAAGGTTGCGAAAATCATATTGTATTCATCCAGATCCTTTGATTAATGCAGTACATAGTAAGGGGTTTCGAGTAGTTTTTTCCCCCTAGATATATCTCTATGTATGTGTGTTGAATCTTGATGCATGTTATTGATTGTTGTTCTCGATCATGAATTTACTTTTGTGGATTGGTATAGTATATTATTGTCTTTTTATCTAGCAAATTTCATGAGAAGATTGAATCTACAATTAAATTTCTACACTCCTATGCAACCTCAATGTCTCATTAATGAAGATATAAGCCACTTCACTAGATGAATTATAAGACTTTATTGCAAATAAGTGAGCGACCTTTCTCAACCTTTCAACCACAACCATGATGAATTAATGTTTCCTTTATGTCCTTTGGAAACTTTTTAATGAAATCCATGGAAATAACCTCCCATTTCCATTCTAGAATCATAATAAGCTACAATAAACTAGTTGGATGCTTGCATTCAACTTTCACCTGTTGAAAATCAAAACACTTAGAAACAAGATCATCCAGCTCTTTCTTCAAGTTGGGCTAGTAGTTGAACTTCTTAATATCTATGAAGGTTTTCTGGTATCTTGGATGGCCTAAATACAGATTGACTATGAAGATAATCTTCTTCTATTCACTACAAACGGGCACATTGATCCTTCTCCTAAATATAACCAAGCCATCTACTATGAGGTGATTCTCCCCATCCTTATCACCCTCACCTTTTTGTTGCAATATCTTCTTTATTTTTTTGTACCTCTCATCATGTTTCCTTGTATTTAATATCTTCTCTCTCAAATATGTCCCATAAGTTCTCATAGCTGAAATATGATTCAGCTGTACTCTCCTACTAAGAGAATCCACAACCCAGTTCTCCGTGCCTTTGATATACTTGATTTCAAAGTAAAACTCACTGAGAGTATCCAACTATATTGCTTGCCTTGCATTAAAATTGGGTTGGTCAAACAAGTACCTCAGTCCACTATGATCACTCATCAAAATGAATTTCCTGCTAAGGAAATAATGTTGCCACATATTCAATGCATGAATGATAGTTTCCAAATCAAGACCATGAGTCATATAATTCTTCTCATTCTCTTTCATCTTCTATGATTAATACAAAACCACCTACCCTTCCTACATCTGGAATCCACGAATTCCTTCCTTGCATGCATATGTACAAACCACAAAATCCTTATCACGATCTACAATCCTTAAAAATGAAGCATTGGTAAGCAATCGCTTCAATTGATAAAAGTTGGTTGCACACTCAGAAATACATTCAAACTTCTTTCCTTTCCTCTCAAATATGTGATAGGATAACCAATATTAGATAAATTCCTATTAAACCTCCTATAATAACTAGTTAGTCCCGTGAATGATCTGACCTCATTCACATTCTTTGGATCTGGCCACTACAAGACAACCTTAATATTTTTTGGATCCACTATTATACCCTCCTTAGAAATAACATATCCCAAGTAATGAATCTAATAATAAAAGAATATACACTTTCATAGCTTAGCATAAAACTTATGCTCTTTCAATATCTCAATATTGTGAGCTTACCATACAACTTATTCTCTCTCGACAATGTCAATATTGTTGCCTAGTGCTCTTCATTCTCTTCGTCATTCTCCGAATATACCATAATATCATCAAAAACGACTATCACAAACTTATCCAAGTAATTACGCAACACAATATTCATCATACACATCAAGGTGGTCGGAGGATTAGTAAGACCAAAAGGAATGGCCAAAAAATCATAGTTCTCGTACCTTGTGCAAAATGTATTCTTAGAGATGCTTTCTTCTTTGATGCACACCTGATGATATATTGATCTCAAATTAACCTTCAAAAATATTGTTGCTCCATTCAACTGATCAAACAAATTGCTAATCTGAGGCAATAAATACCTATATTTTGATATTAACCTTGTTTAGTTGCTTTTAATCTGATATTACCATCATTCTTCTTTACAAACAACAATAATGCATACCAAGGAGATACACTTAGCCTTATGTATCATTTATCAAGCATATCTTTAAGCTGAAACTTCAATGCCATAAACTTGAGAGTGCTCATCATGTAAGGTTCCTTAGATGTTTGTGCTACTCCTAGCATCAACTCAATAGAAAAATACACCTCCCTATGAGGGGGAATCTATCGAATATCTGCATGAAACACATCTTGAAACTCCTGTACTATAGGATACCTCCTTGGTACTTCAACATCCTCATCATCCATCCCTTTTTCATTTGAAACATGAACTCCAAATAATAAACCTTTCATTCATATATGCTTATATTGCATGGTTGTAACCATCCTCACTAATGTAGCCTTCTCTTTTCCCTGCAAGACTCTATTTTCTCCATCCTCATCTAGGCACTCAATGGACTTCTCATAGAAATATACCTTGGTCCTATGAGTAAAAAACCAATCCATGCCCAAAATCATGCTATATGCACCCAAAGGAAGTAAATTAAGGTTTTTTTATGTAGGCATGCCATTAAGCTAAAAATCATAATACTTCACCCAATGGTGAACTCTTCTCTTGGTCCTTGTAGCCAACTATACCAACCAATATTATACATGTACTTCCTTATTCAAATGACACTGATCAAGCAAATTAGGACTAATATAGCTATAATTTAACCATGGATCAATCAAAATAGAAACAACTCGATCACAAAGCTTACCTTCCATCTCGATAATGGATGTTTGGTGGTCTACCTGTCTGTTATCAACGACTACATAAATTTTGGGAATACTCTAACCGACGTCCCAAACTATCTACGCCTCTTGAGCACTGTAGATATAAGGCACGCCACTCTGATACAATGGACAATCCTTATTTCAATGATCTCTACCACAAATCCAACACTTCAATGTTTCTCTGTCGTTGTCTTTATAGTATTTCTCCATGGGATGAGACCTATGCAATTTATTTTTTCCATTGCAATTCTTATACAGGACCATATTTTCCTTCTCATCTGCATCATGATATCTTCCTCCATTCTTGGGCCATTTTCCTTTAGTCTTCTCACTATCCTTATAGTCACTCTTGAAATTAGGATTGTGATTTGATTACTCATAGCAATGATTCAACTTCATAATATCTTCCTCCAATGAATAAGGCTCACCAAACTTCATCTGGTCTTTGAATGATAATGGAAATCCACTAATGAACCTTAGGATCTTTGTTTTCTCATCCTTGAGATAAGGCACATATCTCAACAACTCTAGAAATCTGGTTGTATATTCTTTGCCTAGCATGGAACCCATCTTGAGCTCATAAAATTACTTGGCCTTTCCATCATATTACCTTTCAAATAGGTACTTCTTTCTGAAGATTCTTTCAAATTATTCCCAAGTTAGCTTCTCTTCCCTGATTCCCCTGACATGCTTGACATATTTCCATCATATATCTTCTCTTACTGTAAATTAATAAAAGTAAAATTAGTTTAATTTTAATTGTATCCCTATTTATTTTTATTTTTATTTATTTATTTTTTATTTTATTTTTTATTTATTTTATTTTATTTTTTAAAGTTAACTGTTTGATAGAATTTTTGAATCTCGATAGTCTTTAATTATTAAAATAAAATAAAATATATAAATTCTAACTTTAAATATTATTTATTTATTTTTAACATGTAATTTATTCGATAATAATAAAAATCAAATGATTTAGTATTAGAAAACATTTATTTATTTATTTATTTTTCTTTAAATAATTATAAATAATTAAAAATTTCTAGTTATAAACTTTAATTATTAGAATAAATATTTATTAAAATAAATTTATATAATTAAAATTTTATTTATAAACCTTAATTATTTTAAAATAAATTAATTTTCATTATTTGAGTCAAACTAGTCGTTATTTTACAAACGCCTAGTAAGAGCTTTACTTTCTATTTAAAGGGGTTTCTTGATCAGATTTTCCATCTTGTCCTGATGATGAACCACACTAGCTGGTTCTAAACACGTCGACCTAATCTATTTTGATGTGATTTTCTCCGAAAAATTTTAATCACAAAATATAATCATATATAATTATCACCAAAAACAATTTTTTTACGAGTAATAAATATTATTTATGAAATTATAATTTAATATTTGTTTAAATTACATTTTTAAATATATAAATAAATTTAACATTCTAAAGAAATATTTATTACATATAAATTTTTTAATTTAAATAATTATATTTATAATTTAAATAAATTTTTCAAATATTTTTTTAAGTAAAATTAATTTGAAAATAAATTAAAAAATATAAAATAAATAAAATATTTGTACTATTATTATTTAATTTAAAACAATATTAATTACTTTTCTATTTACAATTTTAAAAACAAAGTGTTAATTCAATAATGACAAAATTTCTCATGTCCCATAGCCATTTTTTTTAACCAAATTCCAACGGCCATTCACATTTCTAAAAGCAAGGACAACTAAGGCCTTCTTAATTTACATTGATGTTCGGAAAGACATATCATAAAAATATAATTTCATCTTATTTTAAGATTTTCAAAGGTTCACAGTAAATCTTCAAGTGGAGAGAGCTAGACTCGTTATGTTTGTAGGTAGATTGGGTAATTGACATTCTTTCTATGGATAAATTATTTTTTATTTATTATTATAATGAAAAATGTTATTTTATATATATGAAATTATAAATATTAAATATTTTAATATTTTTTTTTTATTTAATTAGTATAATTATAAAATTATAATATAAATTATTAGATAAAATATTATATTATAAATAAGTGAGTTGAAATTTTAAATAGTTAAATTTTAAAATCTAAAAAATTAAGAATAATGTTAGATATAATTTTTGAGATTTAAATATGTTAAATAAGTCATTTTTATGAGAGATGGTTGTAACTAAATGACTAATTTCTCATAATTGTTGAAAAATTATCTTATTTAAATTTTAATAATGTATTTACTTATAAATATAATAACATTTTATAAAATAGATGAAGTGTTTTTTTTTCCATGTTTTAAATGTTATATCTAAAAAGGTTACATTAAATTCTGTTTTAATGATGGAATAATTGACTTACTATTTCAAAAGTATATGTACACTATTTTTGAAAGCTCAAAATCTTGTCAATCTTTTAATTTAATCTAGTAATAACAAAAATAATATTTTTTTTTTTCAAAAAATATAATAGCATTTCAATTTTTGGGCCAAATTTCTACGAGAAAATTAGTTTTAAATAATTTTATGATGTCCCGACAACGACAAAACAAAAAAGACAACATTTTGAGGACCACATTTGTCCTCATTTCCCTTTTCAAGGCGGGCGGCTGTGGTAAAGGGATCCTTCCTACCTTTCTTCTGCATTTCTCTTCACCTCCCAGGAAGTTTACCCTGCATTTCTCTTCCCCTTCCATGAAGTAACCCTTCATAAGTTCACTGTGCATTTCTCTTCCTCTTCCTCTTCCAGGAAGTAACCCTTCTTTTTGTGCATTTCTCCGTTCTTTTGTGAAGGTTTTAAGTAATCTTCTTTTTGTGCATTTCTTCGTTCCTTTGTGAAGGTTTAAGTAATCCTTCCTTTTGCGCAATTCTCCGTTCCTCTGTGAAGGTTTAGAATGATGCAGAATGGAATTGGAAAAATATGGACGCTGGTAGGCTTCTTCACTCTCCTCGCCAACATCCTCCCTCCACAATTCCGAGATTTGTTGAATCAGTGGTTGAATCAATGGTGGTCCTTTATTGGGAATCGTTTCGATCCCTATTGCTATCTCGACATTCCAGAGTTTAAAGGGAGTGGTGGAGGCAATTCCAATGAGGTCTTTAACGACCTCGAGCTCTACTTGTCTGAGCTCGACGCCATTGACAGCGCCCAAAAACTGATTGTATTTCGCTCCAAGAACTCCAGCGCTGCAGAGTTCAGTCCCGCTTCTGGTGAGGCGGTGGTAGATTCCTTCCAGGGAGCCACTGTTTGGTGGTCTCACCACATTCAATATGCTGGCAAGAACGAACTGACAGAGAAGCAGAGGTTTACCCTAAAAGTAGCCAAACCAAGCAAATCATGTTTACCAGCATATTTTGATCACATTGCAAATAGAGCAGCTGAATTGAAGAGATTGAAGAGCACCAGAACACTCTATACCAATAAGAGTGGCAGTGGATCGGGATGGAAAGGGGTTCTGTTCAAGCATCCTTCCTCTTTCGATTCTCTGGCCCTGGATCCCGCGATGAAGGAGAAGATCATAAGGGATCTTGACCAGTTCAGGCAAGGAAAAGAGTTTCACAGCAGAGTCGGCCGTTCTTGGAAACGAGGGTACCTTCTTTACGGTCCTCCTGGAACCGGAAAATCCAGTCTGGTTGCCGCCATGGCTAATTATATGAAGTACGACGTCTATGACCTGGAGCTCACAAAGGTTAAAGACAACTCTGAACTTCGCACTCTGCTCATAAAAACAACCAACAAATCGATTATTGTTATCGAGGATATTGACTGTTCGCTGGACTTGACCAACAGGGTTTCCAAGCCTTTGAAGCTGGATGATGTAAACAGAAATGCAGTGGTAATGGATGATGATCATGAAGACAGAAGCGGAAGCCGAGTTACTCTTTCTGGTATTCTGAACTTCACGGACGGGCTGTGGTCGTGCTGCGGAGAGGAACGAATTATTGTGTTCACAACGAACCACAAAGATAGGCTGGACCCTGCACTGTTGAGATCCGGCAGGATGGATATGCACATAAACCTCTCCTTCTGTACTTTCCCTGCATTCAAATGTCTTGCTTTCAATTACTTGCAGATTAAAGATCATCCTCTCTTTTCCGCAGTGCAGGAGAGCATGCGCGGAGGAGCCCAAGTGACTCCCGCAGACATCTCGGAAATTCTGATAGGTCACCTGGACGACCCCCTCAAAGCTTTGAATGAAGTTATCTCGGCATTCAATGATAAGGGGCCATCTGCAAAATCAAACTGCCTTGAACGACATGAAGCAGCTGAAGAAAGAATTGGCACTGAAGAAGAGGATATTGTCAAGAGGATGTCAGATTTTGGGGAACGCTAAGGTGACTCCCACAGGATGGTCCACAGATTGCTGAAATTATTAATGGCTGTAACTGAAATCTTTCTGAATATCTTAGTATTATAGTCTATATATATAGAATAATGGAGACATTTTAGTATTATGGAGACATTCTAGTGGAGCCTGTTAAAATAGCTATGGAGACTTATTTAGAGAGTTAAGTTGAGTTAGTATCTTTGTAATCAATCAATTTTATATGATTAATTTGAAGAGTCTACTTCAAGGTCATGTTAGTTAATTAGGCTCATGTTAGTTAATTATTTGTGTTATTTTGTGTTTGAAGTTTTCTGTTTCTTTTATTAAAGTAGTGTTAAAACAGATTCAACTCATACATCTATTTTTGTTGTGCAATATTATGGATTGGATCTAGTTTTGGATTTTCATTATATATATGAATATCTTTGTTTTGATTATGTTTATATTCTGAGTTGTCTACTGACTCAGCAAAATAATTGAGATTGCAGTTTTTTGTTTTGTTGGAGCATTCAAAATCCTGAAGTTTGACATCCATAATCCAGATTTTCAAAAATTTCTACCTAAATTTTTTATAATCTTACAAGAATTTCTAAATTATTTTTGAATTTTTTAGACTACAAATCTATATTCAAATCTTCAGTTTTATTTGATGTTCTTTTTAATTTTATTAAAAATTTCTAAATTTTCATCTAAGTATATTTCCCACACAAAAAGTAGAGAAGGTATATGGGGATGCTATTATTACTTTAATAAACTTACAAATATCAATTTTTCTATTCACATAACAAGCATCAATTAAAAAAAATTAAATCTATTTTGTCTGTTTAAATAGAAAATACAGAATCAAATTTAATATATAATTTCATAGGCTCTGTTTATAATTTAGAAAACTAAAATATAATTGATAGTGTAAAACATATAACCTACATCTATTAATATAATCAATGACACTGTTCTATTTTATTTTATTTTAATATTTAATTTTATTAAATATTTAAAATTTATTTTTTAAAATTGATTTTGTGTGAAGTGTTAGTTTTTTTTATAAGGTAAAGAAAAATGTTAATGATATATTAAAAAGTTAGTTTTTTAATTTTCTTTTAAGAAAAAATCAACTTTACCATCAATACATATAATTTTATTTAAATAACAATAATAAATGAACTAAATATTAATAATATAATTAATTTAAAAGACATTTATATGAATCGCAAAATTTTTTAATTTTAAATCAGCCTACATTAAAAATTTACATAACAACAACACTCCCAAATAAATATACTCTTCAATTAAAGAAGCTAGGGCATTTCTCCTCATGCGGAAAAAGGTTGAGATGATCATATTCACGACTGGTTCGTCTCAACTATTGTGACTCTCGACGACTTTCTACCTGAGAAGTGATTATTATACGTAATCATGTCTCTTTGTTAGCCGTCGAATTCTTGTAATAAGCAGTTCTTTTATATTTTTAATTGACCTTTTTCCTCCGGCAGGTTAAGATTTCCGGTTCATTTGTTCTTATTGTTTTTTAAATATCAGTTATTTTTTCATAATATTTTTGAAAAATTGATGATAGATTTTAGAATATTCTGGAAATTTGATGGATATGAATTAATTAAAAATAAGAATATTGTAGATTTTAAAGAGTTTTGGAAATTTTGATGGATATTAAATTTAATTGTAGATTTTAGAGTTCTGAAAATTTAATGGGTATGAATTAATTGTTTAACTTCATTTATGTTTATTAAATTTTTATTATTAGAGTATTTTAAATTCTACCATTGTTACATATCAAAGGTATATATCAAATTCTTTTGGTAACTTCACCTGATTTGGATTGGATTGTGCAATCTAAAATATTTCAGAAATGAAGCAAAATCAAACAAGTAACTCCTAGAATCTATTATAAATTGACTCTCCCTCAAGCACTTGATTAAGT
The DNA here is from genome assembly GCA_034641835.2 of Pinus albicaulis. Classification (NCBI taxonomy): domain Eukaryota; kingdom Viridiplantae; phylum Streptophyta; class Pinopsida; order Pinales; family Pinaceae; genus Pinus; species Pinus albicaulis. Next base: position 45,649 of record JAXQQM020063153.1, read on the forward strand.
CTGTAAGTACAGTGATTCTCATGTTTCGTGAAACAATGGTCGCATGGAAAAAGGTCAGGTTATCTCTCATATCTATATGTTGTGGTTGGAAATTTGTGTCAACTGATTCAATTTGATTGAACAGACGGGTGAGAAGATCAAAGAAGGGTTACTCTTTCAATTTTTATTTATTTAGGTTCTTTTAAACTTGTCATGTTGGTACAGGTTTTTCAAGCAATTCTTCCTTGCACAGAAACTTGCTGGAAGAAAATGGTGAAAGGAAATTTTGCAAAGGACAAAGGAAAAACCAAGATTCCAAATTAGTCTCCAGCCAAGTCAGGAAAAGAAGTTATGGAGAATCTGTTCCAAACATACTCCTCCTCCGATGGTACCCCATGCTATATTAAGTCATTGATTCATGGTTGGGAGGGCCATGCAAGATATTAAGTTATTGATTCATGGATGGGAAGGCCATGCAAGAGCCAAGAAGGGGGAAGAAGAGGACATGGCCTGGGAAGAGCTGAATTGAGCTAAATCCGATAATCATGGTAACACATTATCTTTATTTCATCACTCAATTCACACATATTGGTTGCTCAAATGCCTTTTGGTGAAGGCAATACTTTATGTTTAGGAGATTGGGAAAGACCCCAAAGGAGCCTCAACTTTAACCCATATCAACAGGTCTATTAATCTGCACCATCAATGTGTTCCCTTGGGGAGAATTGAGAAGCAGTTGCAAAGTATGCACCAGGTTGACATGCGTGGCTCTAGTGTGAAAGATAAGATCTAGCTCTTGTTGAGTCAGATGATGACTCATTCTAATCCTTTGTGTTTGGGAATGAGAACTGACCTATTTTTGGGATGATAGTGGATATATTTTACTTCTTTAATATGTGTATGATAGAAAATAATGATATTAGCTACTTGGAGACAAACAGACTTACGCTGTTTATGTTTTGGATGACCTATAACTGGTTAAGACCGACCAAGAGACTTGGTTTTCTAAGGGCAGGTTGAGGCCAAAATTTGTATCTTGTGACCAGCATTTTGTCTTTGAATTGAAAATAGAAAGGACCCACTAAATTTACAAAAATAAAATAAAATAACAAAATAAAAATACCCCTATAAAAATAAAAATAAAAATGACCAATGGTTTTAAGAATCCATGGTATTGACCAATGGTATTCATGTGGAATATAACCTATTTTAGGGAAAAATTAAACTAACCTAGATCCACCTTAATTTCATGTTATATTTAGATACATAATTAGTTGTAAAAAACATGACATTGAATCTATGCAACCTATAAAGGTAAAACATTTTTAGTGTTGGCATTTGTCTAGATATGTTGAGAGGTGGGGAAATAATAGGAAAAATGTAATTATTAGATTTATCTGATATTTTTGGCCTACCTCTATCCACTTTTAACTAGGTTATATTGGGTAAAATATAATATTATAATATTACATTTCACTCAATATTTCCTCTCACGTAGTCTACTTCTTATTGTAATTTTTCTTTATATTTGATTTTGAAAGTAAACAAGCTCAACTATAAATGAAGGGAAATATTGAGTAAAATGTAATATTTAGGCCGAGGTGTGACTACAAATATAGGTAAAATGCAATAATGTAATAATTAGAATTTCCCCCACCCCTAGCCACCTTTTATTGGGTGGGGGCGGTAATAAATATTGTAATATTATATTTTATCCAAGATCTCCCCTCACCCATTTCACTTTTTATTACAAAAAAAATTTATATTTGAGATTCATAAGTAAACTTAAATCCTATGTAAATATTTGATCTTACTATGGTAAAGGTGTTCTAATCTTTAGCATTTTGAATTGGTAAAAATAAAATAAAAAACATAAAATTAATAATTTTATTAATAATTAAAGCAGCCTAGATCTATTTTAAAGTGAAAAAAGATTTGGTTTTTCTTGGCAGAATTAAAATAGATCTAAACAATTAATAAAAGAAATTTAATTAAATTTTAAAAAAATGTCATATTATTTATTTTTTTTGAGTAAGACTAAATCTATTAAGTGAAGAAATATAGTACAATCAAGGCTTGCATAGAAGCGAAGCAAGAGAACAAGGGAGCCGGAAATGATAGACTATCAACTTCGGTCCCCATGAACAACCATGACAAAAGCAAAGATAACGGAAAGTACATAAACTAAAGAAACTAGTCTAGGGAGTCGACCCAGAGTGGGTGGAGTCTCCCAGTCGGCATTTTTTCCCTTTCTTTTTGCTAACTGTGACCCAGCCATTGAGAGTTGGCTGGATGGGAACCACCTGCAAACTAATCTGCGCAGAAGGAGGAGTCTCCTTGTTTGAATCTGAAGACGACTCATGAGTGCGCTTCTGCGAAGTTGGAGGAGCCGTGAGATCTGCAGGGCGTGCTGGAGGCGTTTCCCTCGGGGGGTTCTGATTCTCCTCCTCCACCTCTATATCCTCCTCATCAGAGCTACAGAAAGCTAAGTCATCCATTGGAGGTCTATCACAAGGTTTCCAGTTCTTGGATTTGGATTTGCGCGGGATATTCCTCTTTTTGTCGAGAAACGTCACACAAGTATTCTGAAGATGCCCAGTCTGATGGCAGTGGCGACATCTGAAGGCAGTGTTCTCATAGTCTAAAGTTTGCGTACAATGAAAGTACCCCACTTTGAGGTTGATCTGATCAGGGAGCCCTTTGCTAATGTCTATTTCTGCGCATATTCTGCCATAAGTATATAATCCTTTCTCTCCTCGAGAGGTGCCCGTTGCCAAGAAGCGGCCTAATTTATCCCCAATTCCTTGGAAGACTGCGAAATGCCATAGATGAGCAGGGAGGTTTGGTAGACGGACCCAAATGGGCAACTTGGTGATGACAGCCGAAGAGGGATCAAAATCAGGGAACCAGGGGGTGAGGAAAAGTCCCGCTGATCCCCAGAACCAAGGGCCTCCTGTTAAGGCTTTCTTGTAGTCATCGCTGAAGACAAAGGCTACAATGAAGAAGCCTTTCGAGCAGAAGAAGACTTTGCAGTTTTTGGTCCAGTTAGAGTGAAGCCACTGGTATAGATCGGCCGTACGAGGCCATAGTCCGTTAAATCTGCAAATAATGGATGTTTCTGCAAGCGTCTGACATTGATCATCCAGAGATGGATGAGAGATTTCAATGGAGGGAGTATCCTCCATTTTATCCACCAAGAAAGGCTTGGGAGCCTCTGCTGGTTTGGCAGAATGCGGTTGGGCAGCATCTTTGCGGACTGCATCTTTATAAGAGAAAGAAGGGGCAGAGGAGGTCTGCCCAATGGAACCACCTCTTAAACGAAAAGTAGCCACAATAGAAGCGTCTTTAAGAATACTGTAAAAAGATAGGGGTTGGGGATTCATAAGTTGCTTACCCTTATGAAGCAATCTTAGGTAAGTGGAGGGGATCCCCAGATGGTATTCGAGTTTTTGAAGGATGTCCTGCACAAGATCTGTTCTGCTTGCCCACAGCATCATTGTCTTACCCGAGAGTTTGACTTGGATCTGGAATGCTTGTGATTCTTCAGGCGTTTCTGGCTGGATTAGGATATGAGACTGCTTCCAATAGACAGCCGACCGGTCCATGTCCAGATTTGGAGGCCTATCAAGCGGGCTCGGTAAAAATAACCTCTGCATGCGTTTGACAGTGAAGAGATCTATAAGATCTGCTGGGTTGCTATTACCCACATTGTGAGCAGCTATCGAAGCGGCTGCATTAGAGCTAACTAGAACATTAGCCAGAAAACCGGCCATCCAGGCGGCTGCGGCCACAGAGTCGAGGGGCCCGTCCTTGAGCGAGGGTTTGAGTGGTAATGAAGCCTGTAGATTCAGATCTGCTACCTTGACGATGAGAATGGCTTGCCTTGGCGTCGCTGCGAGCGTTGTGGCATTGCTAGCCTCTGTGAAGACGTCGGCTCCAAAGCCATCTGAAGCAATGTCAGGAAACGTAGCCGCCCAGACGGCGACGTCATAATCTTCAGGAATGCTCCTGTGCTGTAGCAGGCAGACTAGCAGGTTCCAATCTTTGATCTAGAGCAGGAATAGAAGGCGGCCGGCCCTCAGAGCTGCCGATCCGGCGCTGACCAGAGAGGCCTCACTGCAAACCCTAAAATTCGTCACCATCGTGAATCCTTATTAATGTATCAATTAAAAAAAAAATATATTAATCTTTTTATATATATATATATATATATATATATATATATATATATATATATATATATATAATTTTATATATATATGGTCACTTAACATCTTAAACAAAAAATAATTTTGAAAACTCAATTGTCACCTCACATGTTATATATATATATATATGATTGTAATATTTCAAAAATAATAAAAAAAGTTATTTTATAAAAATAAATAAATCAATAACATTTGAATTATTATTATTTACTTTTATCTACAATTCACTAAAATTATCTCAAAATTTTTTTGAATTTAAAAACTATTAAATATTGTCTTAACAATGAATATCATATAATATAATATAAATCTCTACTAAATATTATTATAATAGAGAATGTTTTTTTTACTAAATAACACAAAGAGTATATTCAATAATCTGAAAGCCAAATATACGATTTTATGTTTTAGCTAAAATTTTTGGAAATAAAAAATCTACCATTTAAACTTAAATTTATAATTGACCATATACTCAAATAAAATTTGAACCATGCTATATAACATCAAAGGTTGTTCTGGATTTGAAAGAGAATGTCATATAATATATTATAAACCTCTCATGGGCTACTACTAGTTTGATAGAAATTGTGAAGCAATACCCGAACGGTGAACCTGGAGTCAAAAAGGCGTACTCGTCAGCCAACCCTGGATGAAGCCCCATCACTAATGTGATTTCGTAACTCGGTTGCCTTGCCTTGCACTGAACACTTCCATGATGTCACTGGACCTAGTAATGATGACGTATGTATTCACGTCCACGTTGGCATATCGTTATGGACGGACTTGATGACAAATCACTTCACTGCATGATGCACTGAAAACAAATAAATGTACACGTCGGCTGGCCCATGGGTCATCGAAATGGATATTTAGGTGCAAAGTTTATGATGTGACTTTTATCGGTTGGGCTTAGGGGCAGTTTTTAGATTTGTTTTAAGTTGAAACTTTTGAAAATTAAGTAATTTTAAGTGGTTGAGGGTTGAATTTAATTTTCATTAAAAATTAATTTAAATTATATAATATTAATAATCATGTCGCTTAATTTTGAAAGAAAAATTTAAGAAATCAAATTATACAAATCATAACACTTTTATTTTGTAGGGAAAAACCTAAAAATTCATTTCAGTAGACTATACGATTTAATAGAATTTTTTATTAATGTTTTTTATTTTCATTTTTAGGAGTTTACGGGCACTCCTCGTTGTATTTTAAGTGTTGATTTAAATAATAAGTGTTGATTTAAATAATAATGATAGAAGTTGTTACCTCTCAAAGCTTATTTATATATGTTAGTGAACACATGTTTTGGATAAATAAAACTATTACATGTTTGGGATAAATAAGACTATTGCAATAATATAATATAAGTAATGATATAAGTTAAATGATTAATGAATGTGAAATTACCTTCACTCATATTTGTTTGAAAAAAATAATATTTCACAAAGCACATTTTTTAATATAAACAATACAGTAATATAAGTAATGATATAAATTAAATGATTAATGAATATTAAATCAGCTTATTACAAGACTTTCACTCATATTTGTTTGAAAAAAATAATACTTCACAAAGTATATTTTACAATTATTGTTTTTTGGAAAAGGTTTATTTGTTTTGTTGTTACTAAAAAATAAAATTTGGCTATGGAAAAGTAGTTTCATAAAAATAAAAAAGTTGATGGTAAAAGTATTCCAAGAACTGAGAAGTGGTTTGATATTTTGAAGAGTTACCTGCTCTTTTGAGGATAAATTTCATATCCCAATGAGGAATAGGGGTTCTATTCATAAAATAAGGAAGAGAGTGACAAATTTCCTGAGCATAAAACATTGTCAACCTATACCTCTCAGTTGAGTAGCACGGGGAAAGAGAAAGAGGTAAGTGCCTCTCTTAAAGGTTGGGTGGACATCAACAGGGAATCGCACATTTAGATAAATATCTGTGTTTTTCAATAAATTAAAACAGGAATGATTTTATTAAGTGTATATACAGTTATGTGCTTAGTTAGAGTCAAGGACAACAATTTTATGAAATACAAATGTTGAAAAAGATTGTGGTAACCTTTATTGAAGAAAGGAACATAATTGTGCAGGAGTAAAAGAGTTCTCGTTTCTGAAAACAAACAGAATGAAATAACCATCTAAAGCATATTGAAAAATAAAGCAATTTACATAGAAACGATTGCAGAACTATGCAAGAACATACAAACCGGCCAGAGGCTCGGAACACAAAAACAAAACTGAACAATAAATAAGAGATTGAGACTTAAGGCCAGCCAAAGACATCGGGCATAAATGTGTAACCAGATAGCCAAAAGAATGCAAAATGAAAAGTAGAATTTTATATGCAAGCTTATATATATATATATCTCAATGGACAACATAGTTTATACACCTTGAATAGCATAGTCCTTAAATACATCAAGTGTAAAGAAACCCTTCTTATAAACTGAATAGAGAAATCCAGAAACCAGGAAATGAATGAATTAAGACTGGGCAACAAAACCCAGTTTTATAAATATACACGAATTCAGAGGATTTTTTGCTTAATAGCCTTCATAAACTCGAAGGGAAGGGATTGTCATACATTAACACTGGAACCATACAACATTACAAATTAAACCAAACTTCTCTACTAAATGATAATATGGGGCGAGCACCCAAAGTGGAAAATCCACCATTACGCCAGAAAGAGGATGAAGTTATTTTTAGAGGCAGAGTACCTGGAAAAAAAAACGGAATTGCTATCTGTCAGCAGAAGCCAAAAACCCTAGCGCTTAGCAAGGAAGAAGGTTACGGTGTCGTTCGGAAGAAAACATACCTATAGAGAAAAAAAAACAAGCCATAGAAACGGTAAGCAATGGCACAAAGAAATAACAAGTTAAAACAATGTTAAATCTGATGGGTACCAAAGAAAAATGAAAACCTGCAGTTCGTAATACCTGCAAATGCTAAACTCGCCACAAGTTTGCAGAATATTGCATTGGAGAGAAGGAAATAGGAAAAATTTGGGAGATTAGAACCCTATAGAAACGAATTGCATAATGTAAGAGCTGGATTAGGTTAAATCTAAATGCATAGTACCATTTTCAAACCTATAACAAGTAATATTTACCTAAGCCGAGAGGTGAGGGCTTGAACGAATAATGACCGACAGATGCATTAACAACATAAACAAAAATTTTCCCAACACTCAGAAAAATGTGTTGGACAGAATCGAACCCCAAATCACGGACTCTGTAGTTCATCCTTTTGTTTTCTGCCATTGCCAGCTGGAGAGGAAGTCTCTGGACTCCGTGATATCGAACCCTTAACCAGCTATGAAGTAGCTCATTGCATGGTAGTGCGAAATGAGGGTTCGGCTAGGGTTTTGCGGAGGATATACCAAGTCATTTCCCGCTGAATTCCATCACCGTAGATCTCGGTAGATCGGACGGTGTGTGGTCAGGCAGGTGGCCATTAAACTAACCATAGGTCCGCAGTAAATCGCACAGTTGCTAAGATATTAAATGGTCAGGACACACAATAGAACAATGGTACAATCGAATTCTGAGACCCTTAAATAAGAATTAAATGAACCTCTGCGAATTTCAAATTATAGTAAATAGTTAGTGAAAGGTTTAGTGAACTTTCAGAATGTTAATATTAATATATGTTGATAATATTAATATGTGTTGAATTACAAATTAATATGAAAAACTTTGTTAAGTATCATATGTATGTCTATAATATTAAACTTTGAGGTGTTTCACCTCAGCGTACAATTTTTTTTTATCGTGTATGTTACAAGTGGTATCAGAGCAGTGTTCACACGTTGAAACCCTAGGGGTCACCTAACAAGTTAAAACATGTGTATACTGATGCACAGAAAAGAAGAAGTCCCGCAAGGGATAATATGAGAAGAGGATCAACACAACAAACACCTCAGAATACTGGGGAACCTACACCCTAAGCACAACCAGAAATGAATCCCGAAATTTGGATTCAGTTGAGTGTAGATCAATACCAGCAGACTAGTAGACTTCTAGAGGAACAAAAATACCATACCAGCATACTGTTAAGTACTGTGCAGAATTTGCAGGAGGAGATGGCCCATGTGAGAAGTGACAATGAACGTCTGATGCAGGAGTAGGAAAGGATACTTAAGAGCGTTTCTGATAAGCAGAATCAAGGAGTGTTACAACCCAGTCCTGATAGGGGTATGCATGAAGAAAATGAACGACAAACCAAGGACCAAACCATGGTTAGAATGGGCAGGAGCCCTTCACAACGAAGCAACAAGAACAAGAAATATAATGAAGCAGAGTCTGGTAATGTGCCGGATCAATAGGAAGTTAAGAAGCAAAAAGTGGAGCTTCAAGGTGAGTTTCAGAAGATAAAACCACCTACGTTAGATGAAGAAGCTAAAGAGGTGGCAGAGGCTTATTTGTTAAACATGAATAAGTACTTTCAAGTGTACAAGTACAATAGAAACCTTAAAGCTAGATTGGCCATTTACTAGTTGCGAGAAAAAGCCACTCTGTGGTGGGAGGAGGTAAAGAATGTTTGCAACATTGAAGATCAAGATGTTACATGGGAATCATTCCAGCAATACTTTAAAGATAAGTATTTGACAGAACATTTTTATGACAAAAAATCCAGAGAATTCCATGACTTAAAGTTGGGTCAAATGACTATGGATGAGTATATTACCAAATTCACCTCCTTATTAAGATACATCCTTTATCTCAGAGATGAAAAGGCTAAGGTTCAAAGGTTCCTGAGTAGTCTGCCAACCCACATGAAGGAATGAATTGAATTTGTAAATCCTAGGGCCATGGACGAAGCAATTCGTAAGGCACGAATGTGCTACCAGCAATCCAAAGCAAAAGGGGAGGTGGGCAAAAGTTGGTAGCCAAGAAAACGACAAAAAAATAGTTCAAACTTCAAGGTTGTTAAAAATAACAATTTTAAAAATTCTATGCGAAGTTCAATATGCAAACAATTTGGCAGAAATCATCAAAGAACCAGATGACCTGCTGAAGAGAGGGCTATAGAGGCTTCTATTAAACCTGAGAAAGGACAAGTATCCAAATCACCCCTGCAGTGTTGGGGGTGTGGTGAGGCACATTATTATAAAAATTTCCCACAGTGAGGAAGAAGTGAAACAGTTGTTAATTTGCAAGAAGCTTCCACAGTGGGAGATGTGGCTCGAAACATACCTCGAATCAACGCAGTGTTGGAAGATCATCAAGCATATTATCAACCAACGATGATAGAGTAAGAAGGTAAGTTACTGTCTCAATCTGTTTCTATTTTGGTTGACCCAAGTGCAATTTTAATTTATTTCAACCCCAAAATAGTAGAAGTATGTAAATTAAAAGGTCAGAAGTTAAAAAATCCTTGGCTGGTACAGCTAGCCACAGGAGCAAAAAGAAAAGTAAGTACCAAAATTCCAAACTGCACATTGGAAATTGTAGACCAATAGTTGAACATGAACCTGAATATACTGCCATTAGGATCCTATGATATTCTACTGGGTATCGATTGGCTAGAGAAACATTAGACTTTGGTGGAATGTAAAGAAAAGATTATATACTACAAAATGCAAGATCGAACACACAAAGAGATTTAGGGAATCAAG
>JAXQQM020064699.1:0-58559 GCA_034641835.2 Pinus albicaulis
GTATGCTGGAAATGTTGTCACGATGGAAAAGGAGGTAGCAAAGACAAGAGATAGGAAAAGGAGGCACAGAAAGACAGAGAGACAGGAAAAGGGGGCAGCAAAGACAGAGACGAGCAGAGGAAGCGAATATAATAGAGGCAAAACCGTTATCAGAGGCAGAGGCAAAGGCAGAGCCGTTATCACAGCAGTAAAGGAAGAGGTAGAGCGACAAAAGCAGAAGAGGCAGAGACATAGCTGTTATTCTGAGAATCGCTACTCCTAGCTGGCGGATATATACATATGTACCTTAATTCTGAGTAAATTCTGAGAATCAATTACTCTGCTGGAGGATATAGTAGAACTAGAGTGGAAGCAAATAAATATGAATGTAGCGCTTTTTAAACATATAAGCGCATAAAACAAAGTATTATATGGTGGGACCCCTTACCAAATCGCATTGGAGAAAAACAAAGCAGCGGAAAGTGCATACAGGAACTTGCGATTGCGATTAAGTTCCGGACCCGATGGGTCTATAAATCAGGTTTCATATATGGTTGAGTTCCGGGTTAAAGACTCAATCGCATCGGAGTATTTGAGTCGGGATTCGATTGAGAGCCCGGATCCGATGGACATATAAACAATGGCTTGATAAGTATGAAATCCGGCTTAATCGCATCGACTCAAACCCTATATAAGCGCATAAAACAAAGTATTATATGGTGGGACCCCTTACCAAATCGCATCAGAGAAAAACAAAGCAGCGGAACGTGCATACAGGAACTTGCGATTGCAATTAAGTTTCGAACCCGATGGGTCTATAAATCAGGTTTCATATATGGTTGAGTTTCGGGTTAAAGACTTAATCGCATCGGAGTATTCGAGTCGGGATTGCGATCAATCACAATCGGAGTAGGAGTGATCAATCGCAATCAGAGCAGGAGTGATCAATCGCAATCGGAGCAGGAGTGGTCAATCACATCAGACAGATAATACAACAATCGCATCAGGAGTATTCGAGTTGCGATTGCGATCAATCACAATCGGAGGACAATGCAAGCTCGAATGGTGGGCCCGAAAGGGAATTTTATGTATTAAACAACTTTTTTTTCTATTACGCCGAGAGTGTGTTAAGTTGTATTAAAAGGGAAGATTATATGATTAAGACATCTTATAATTAAGCCAAGAGCTGAAGTTGTGTTTGCGGTTGTATTAAATTATGCCGAGTGGGTTGTGGACCCACGGGCCTCGGCCCAAGGTGGAGGGCGATTGTGAACATAAAACAATTGTGGTGTATGTATGTTCTGCTTGCGGAACATTCCACATCAACAAGACACTTGCTAAGTACAAAGGCGTTAGAAAATTCCCGATTTACAGTCAGCTGGTATAAAAAGCTCAGTTACACCACAGCAGAGAACAGAAAAGAAAACAGAGCTGAAAAGAGATAAAGCACAGTCACAGAAAAGACAAACACAGTCAAAGAAAAGCCAAAATACTAAATGAGTTGAGCTGGAATTCTCATTGTAATTTGAATGTAAATGTTTTTAATTGATTTTTTATTATTTGTGATGCATTGGAAAGTCTCCTAAGGAAAACAAAGCTCCCACTGTAATATTGAAATTAATGCATGTTGGTATATTTTCTGAATGAGCAAGTGAAAGAAATGAAAAGGAAAAAAGCGAAGAGGTATGGCTGTCCATTCCAAATTCATTGAGGAATGCAAACAATCACAAGAAAATCCTTATAAATAATATCATCTTGATATGCAAAAGGAAGTGAGAGAGAGTAAATCTAGAGAAGGTAGAATATAGAAGTGTGAGGTAGAGAAGATTAAGAAAAGAGGAGAAGAAAGAGAAGCTACAGAACAGAGCTGATATCTGAGGTAAATCAACAAACATTAAGTTTGATAAATTGAGGAAGTTGGAGCTTCCCTATCAAGTTGCAGCTTGATAGCTGTCAGTTGTAGCTGACTGAGGTTGGAGCCTCCTGTAGGTTGGTGCCTACAGAAAATTGATGGGAGTTGGAGCTTCCTTGCAAGTTGTAGCTTGCAGAATTGAGGATAGAGCCTCCTGTAGGTTGGTGCCTGCAGAAAACAGTGGTGAGAGGGAGTTGGAGCTTGCCTTTGCATCACAACAATAATAAGATGCGGTTTTCTCCCTTTATGGGTTTCCACTTACATTTGTTGTCTCTATGTGTGTTTCTTATGTGTTGATGTGATTCTTCCAATCTGCTTAATTGTTTGCTGCTCTCAATATAAGTGTGGTGTCACATTAATTTAATATTGGCTACAACATTTTAAGACTGTTCACAAATTAAGCTGTAAATAAATTGGTGAAATTCTTGAAAAGCTTATGTATGTATTAAACTGATTCACCCCCCCTCTCAGTTTAATTAAAGATTCAACAATTGGTATCAGAGCGGGTTCCTTTGTACAAGTCTAACAACTGAAAGGAGATCCTAGGTTCCCAAGATGGCTAGTAAAGAAGGATTCTCAACCAATAAAGCCCCTTTCTTCACTGGTGAAAATTATGCTTTCTGGAAAATCAGAATGAATACATACATAATGTCTCTAGGAATAGAAGTCTGGGCTGCTGTGCAATTAGGATATGACCCGAAGGCAACTGACTCAGAAAAGGACGCAAAACAAGATTTTGTGGCTAATGCAAAAGCCATGAATGCCATCCTGAATGGATTATGTGAAGCAAAGTTTATTAAAGTAATGCACAAAGACACTGCCAAAAAAATATGGGATACTCTTGAGAACATACATGAGGGAGACCAGAAAGTAAAAACTGCCAAACTTCAAGTATATAGAGCCTAGTTTGAAAAATTAAAAATGAATGATGATGAAGACATTGCCAGTTTCTTCCTAAAAGCTGCAGAAATTATTAACAATATGAAAGCTCTTGGAGAAAAAATGCCAGAAAGTATAATTGTGCAAAATATTCTAAGATCTCTTCCATCCAAGTTTAATCCAAAGGTGTCTGCAATAGAAGAAACAGCTGATTGGGAGACCTTGACCATGAACCAGCTACTTGGAAATCTAACAACCTATGAAATGAGGCTCCCACAGAAGAAGCCAAGTACGAGGGAAGCAGCCTTTAAAACAGAAAAGAAGAAAGAAGAAGAGGGAGACATATGCTCTTGCTCGGATGAAGAAGAGGCAAATTTTGTCAAGAAATTGGATAGAGGCTCAGGTAAATACAAAGGTAAACTCCCCTTTTTAATGCTTTAAGTGTGGAAGAGTTGGACACTATGCTGCTAAGTGTCCTCACAAGAAAGTAAGAAATCAGCCTCAAGAGTCAGAGAAAAATAAATCAAAGAACTGGCAGAAAGGAAAGAAGTTCAGCAGAAAATCCTTCTATGCTCAACAAGACAACAGTACATCTGAAGATTCAGATGAACTCTCAAGTGAAGATGGAACCTTTGAATTTTTATTGATGGCTATAGAAGATCTTGAAGGTCTCTTGCTAGAAGATGGAGAAGAAGAAGGTGAAGTTGACCTTGAGGGGGAGCTAAGAAGTGCTCTGGAAGAGATTGATAGACTCAAACTGAAATGCAGAAAACAAAAGGACATTCTCCTCAAGTATGTACAAGAAGAACATAATTCAGAAGTCCTGATGCAACTAAAGATAAAGCTTGAAGAAGCCAAGAAGATAGAAGACATATTACTTAAGCAAATCAAAGAAAAAACTCAAGAACAAGAAAAGTTGGAAGAAGAAGTAGTATGTCTCAGGAAGAAATTAGAAAATGCTCAAAGGAAAGTGGTTATAAACTCTTCTCAAACAACAAGCTCTAGTAAGTTAAATGAAATTCTGGGTGCTCAAATATCTCCTATGATAAAAACTGGAATAGGCTATGAAGGAGAATCAAGTAAAAGCAAAGAAAAGGTTGACAGAGAGATTATTTTTGTAAAAGAAAAAAGGAATGATGAAGCAGCTCAAACAATTCCTACAAAAGAAGAAACCTGTAATAAGGAAGACAGAGATCAGAAGAAACCACTAGTAGCAAAGAAAGTAATAAATACTAAGATCCCTGAGTATGTAAAATTTGGAAGCCATCAAAGGAGATTCTTCCCTCCTATGAAGAATTCCACTTGTTATGTTTGCTACAAGCTGGGACACATTGCAGCATATTGTCTTGAAAGAAGGAGTAATTCAAGCCAACAAAATATGCAAACTTTGAAAAGACCGCCTCAAACAAACAAATGGAAGAGACAACCTTACATCAGGTATGCAAATAGTTTCTATGGTTACTATTTTTATTGTAAGGAATTTGGCCATAAAATCATTGAGTGTAGAAAGTATGGACAAAGATTGATGTTTAACACCTCAAGAAGGTTTATGAATCAAATAAATTATGTTCATACTCATAATTCTACAAAAATTATGATCAAATGTTGTGTATGCAATCAAGTTGGACATATACCTTCCAAATTTCCTCTAAGAAGATGTAGTTCATCACCTCACAAAAGATACCAAAAAAAAGGGTGCCTCCAGTGGATAAAGAAGGTGAATAAGTGTGACATGGCTCTAACTGCTCAAGATCTGAAAAGCCAATGGTATTTGGACAGTGGCTGCTCTAAACACATGACAGGAGACAAAAGTAAGTTTATAACTCTTGATGAAAAGAAATCTGGCAATGTTACTTTTGGCAATGATAAGTCAGGAAAGATCAAAGGAAAAGGCTCAGTCAGCATAGACAATGGCAGAGGAAAGGCCCAAGATGTACTATTTGTAGATGGGCTGAAAGAAAATTTACTAAGTGTCAGTCAGATGTGTGACAAAGGCTATGAAGTTCTTTTTAGAGCACAAGATTGTGAAGTCAGATCAAGCACCACAGGTAAGACTCTGCTCAAAGGAGTTCGAACAGAAAGTAATGTTTACATTGTGAAAGAGGAAGATGAAGCATGTCATCTTAGCAAACTAGAAGAGTCATGGTTATGGCATAAAAGGTTGGGAAATCTCAGCTTCGATCACATCATCAGACTAAGTAAGAAGAAAGCTATCAGAGACATGCCAGAAATAAAGAGACCTTCTAATACCATATGAAAATCATGTCAATTAGGCAAACAGATTCGCACATCCTTCAAGGCCAAAGAGGAGTTATCAACAAGAATACCACTCCAGCTTGTGCACATGGATCTGTGTGGACCTGCAAGAACTAAAACACCAAGTGGAGAATCCTACTTCATGCTGATAATAGATGATTTCTCCAGAATGACATGGGTTGCTTTTCTCAAGAATAAATCGAAAGCTCTAGACAAATTCAAAATATTTAAAGCATTAGCAGAAAATCAGACAGGATGCAAGATGAAATGCATCAGATCAGACAGAGGAGGTGAATTCACTGATTATGACTTTGCTGACCTATGCAATGAACATGGCATAAAACAACAATTTACTATTGCAGGGACACCTCAGCAGAATGGAGTAGCAGAGAGACAAAACATATATGTTCAACAAATTGCCAGAGCCATGATGCAAGAGAACAATATTCCTCAAACCTTCTGGGTAGAAGCAATGCACATAGCAGTACATATCCTTAAAAAAACTCACTTAAGGCCAAGTAGTGACAAGACTCCCTACGAACTGTGGCATGGAAAGCCAGCTTCAATCAAACATTTCAAAATCTTTGGCAGCAAGTGTTACATAAATAATAATGATGAAAATCTTGGAAAATTTGATGCAAGAGCAGATGAAGGAATATTTCTAGGATATGCATCCAAAAGCAAAGGGTACAGGTGCTACAACAAGACTCTTCAAAAAATAGTAGAAAGCATTGATGTGAAATTTGATGAAGAACTTCCAAACAATACAAGGGATACAGACTGTTGCAATCCATCAGACAACCATGAAGAAGAAAACCAAGATGATGAGGAAACAAGCAAGACAACATAAGATACAGAGCTGAGTTCTAAAGCTCCCTCAAGATATACTCAGAAGAACCATATTGAAGATCAGATCATTGGAGACAAGAGAGTAGGGGTCCAAAAAAGAAGGCAGCTAACAGAACAAACTGAAGAGGTATACATAGCCATGTTGTCACAAATAGAGCCAAAGAAATTCGAAGAAGCCAGCAAGGACAAGTCTTGGGTAAAGGCAATGAATGAAGAATTGGACCAAATTGAGAAGAACAATACCTAGGAACTAGTTCCTAGACCAATTGAGAAAAATATCATTGGTTCAAAATGGGTATTCAAAAACAAAATGAATGAGCAAGGACAAGTAATCAGGAATAAAGCCAGACTGGTCTGCAAAGGATACTCACAAATTGAAGGACTTGATTACAATGAAACATTTTCCCCTGTAGCCAGAATGGAAGCTATCAGAATGTTCCTGGCATTTGCATGCTACCAAAACTTCAAATTATATCAAATGGATGTAAAATCTGCATTTCTGAATGGAGACTTAGAAGAAGAAGTCTACATGGAACAACCAGAAGGCTTCTCCTTGACAGACAAAGAAGACTATGTGTGCAGACTGAAGAAGGCCCTATATGGACTGAAACAGGCTCCTCGTGCTTGGTACTCAAGACTGGATAAATATTTGCAAAAAAAGGGTTTTAAGAGAGGTGGAGTAGACAACAATCTATATATAAAAGCCCATGAAAATGAACTCCTGATTGTTGTAGTGTATGTTGATGATATTATGTTTGGAAGCAACAAAGATGAACTAGCAAAAGGGTTTGCTGATGAGATGAAAACATAGTTTGAAATGTCTATGATTGGAGAACTCAGTTTCTACTTGGGACTGCAAATTCAGCAAAAGAACACAGGCACATTCATTTCTCAAGAAAAATACGTAAAAGAAATGTTGAAAAAATTCAAAATGGAGGACTGCAAACCAATGACAACCCCCATGATCATGGGATGCAAGCTGTGTGCTGATGATAGGTCTGCAGATGTAGATCAAAAACTCTACAGATCCATGATAGGAAGCCTGCTGTACTTGACAACTTCAAGACTAGACATCATGCTAGCAGTAGGACTAGTGGCAAGATATCAAGCAACACCTAAACAAAACCATCTTCTGGCAGTAAAAAGAATACTCAGATATCTACAAGGAACAGCACAATATGGACTTTGGTATCCTAAAGGAAAAAGCTTCACCTTGACAGCATACACAGATGCATATTGGGCCAGCTGTGTGGATGACAGAAAGAGTACAAGTGGAGGTGCATTCTATCTAGGAGAAAGTCTGGTAGCATGGTTAAGCAAGAAACAAACATCTATCTCCCTGTCTATAGCTGAAGCAGAATATATAGCAGCAGCAGCATGTTGTACACAAGTCATGTGGATGAAGCAGACTCTTCAAGACATGAAGGTAAGCATTAATGAACCTATCTCAATTAAATGTGATAATACAAGTGCTATAAGTATATCTAAAAATCCCGTGCTTCACTCAAAAACTAAACATATCCCAATCAAGTATCATTTCCTCCGAGAACAAGTGGCTCAGAAGATAGTAAAACTGGAGTATGTACCAACAAAAGAATAGACAACAGATATATTTACCAAACCACTTGCTAGAGAGCCATTTGAATATTTGAGAGACAAACTAGGGGTAGTATCTGTAGATGCTACTCTCTAATATGAAGAGAAAGCACAGTTTCAGGGGGAGAACAGAAACAAAAATATCATTCTCAGGGAAAGATCAACTAGCAAGGGAAGCATGAAAACAGGTCCTGAAGATCAAAGGGATTATGGCAATAATACAATCAGCATAAAAGAATCAATAAAAAGGCAAAAGGGTCAGTGGTGCAGAAGAATAATGGTGAAACCGACGTGAACTGAACACGGAAGAATAGTGAACCCAACATGTATCAAATCCAAAGTTTGGAGCAGTAGCATACAAAGTTAGAAAATTTAACCCGAAAATGCATGAAATGTTGAAAAAGGATAAAAACACAGCATCAGAGAATAGAAGCTTCACTAAAAATTTGAACCCCTTGCCAATGATGTCGAAGGGGAAGGAAGAGCAAGCAACAGTAAGAAGAGCAAGCAACAGGAGAAAGAATCCTCTCAGGCAAACAGAGGAAGTGTATTGCCATCAATGCCAAAGGGGGAGACTGTTAGAAATGTTGTCATTGATGGCAAAGGAGGTAGAAAAGACAGAGACATGCAAAGGAGGCAGCAAAGACAGAGACAGGCAAAGGGGGCAGCAAAGACAGAGACGGGCAGAGGAAGCGAATATAATAGAGGCACCTGCAATCCGTTATCGCAGGTAGAGGCAAGCAAGTGCAGCCGTTGTCGCTGTGCCAGCAGCGCGCAGGCGAGGAAAAGCAGGAGGCAGCAGACACAATCGTTATTCCAAGAATCGCTACCCGAATCGGCGGAGATATACATAAGTACCTTAATTCTAAGTAAATTCGAGGATCGCTTACTCGCTCGGGAGGACACAAGAGAACCGGGAGTGGAAGCAGATAAATATGAATGTGTAGCACTTTTTAAACATATAAGTAATAAAACAAAGTATTATATGGTGGGACCCCTTACCCAATCGCATTAGAGATTATAAGTGCAACGGAACGTATAAACCAAAGAATTGCGATTGCGATTGAGAGCCGGATCCGATGGGCATATAAATAGTGGCTTGATAAGTTTTAGATTTGGCTTAATCGCATCGACTCAAAGCCTATATAAGCGTATAAAAAAAAGTATACGGACCCCCTTACCCAATCGCATTAGAGATTATAAGTGCAACGGAACGTATAAACCAAAGAATTGCGATTGCGATTGAGAGCCGGATCCGATGGGCATATAAATAGTGGCTTGATAAGTTTTAGATTTGGCTTAATCGCATCGACTCAAAGCCTATATAAGCGTATAAAAAAAAGTATTATATGGTGGGACTCCTTACCAAATTGCATCGGAGAAAAACAAAGCAGCGGAACATCCATACAGGAACTTGCGATTGCGATTAAGTTTGGGTCCCGATGGGTCTATAAATCAGGTTTCATATATGGTTGAGTTCCGGGTTAAAGACTCAATCGCATTGGAGTATTCGAGTCGAGATTGCGATCAATCGCAATCAGAGCAGGAGTGATCAATCGCAATCGGAGCAGGAGTGATCAATCACAATCGGAGCAGGAGTGGTCAATCGCATCGGACAGATAATACAACAATCACATCGGGAGTATTCGAGTTGCGATTGCGATCAATCGCAATTGGAGGACAATGCAAGCTCGGATGGTGGGCCCGAAAGGGAATTTTATGTATTAAACAATTTTTTTTCTATTACGCCAAGAGTGTGTTAAGTTGTATTAAAAGGGCAGATTATATGATTAAAACATCTTATAATTAAGCCAAGAGCTGAAGTTGTGTTTGCGGTTGTATTAAATTATGCCGCGTGGGATGTGGACCCACGGGCCTCGGCCCAAGGTGGAGGGCGATTGTGAACATAAAACAAATGTGGTGTATGTATGTTACGCTTGCGGAATGTTTCACATCAACAAGACACTTGCTAAGTACAAAAGTGTTAGAAAATGCCTGATTTACAGTCAGCTAGTATAAAAATCTAAGTTACATTTATGCAGCAGTTACACCACAACAGAGGATAGAAAAGCAAACAGAGCTGAAAAGAGATAAAGCACAGTCACAAAAAAGACAAACACAGTCAAAGAAAAGCCAAAAGACTAAATGAGTTGAGCTGGAATTCTCATTGTAATTTGAATGTAAATGTTTTTAATTGATTTTTTATTGTTTGTGATGCATTGGAAAGTCTCCTGAGGAAAAAAAAGCTCCCACTGTAATATTGAAATTAATGCTTGTTGTTATATTTTCTGAATGAGCGAGTGAAAGAAATGAAGAGGCAGAAAGCGAAGAGGCATGGCTGTCCATTCCAAATTCATTGAGGAATGCTAACAGTCACAAGAAAATCCTTATAAATAATATCATCTTGATATGCAAAAAGAGGTTAGAGAGAGTAAATCTAGAGAAGGCAGAATATAGAAGTGTGAGGCAGAGAAGATTAAGAAAAGAAGAGCAGAAAGAGAAGCTACAGAACAGAGCTGATATCTGAGGTAAATCAACAAACATTCAGTTAGATAAATTGAGGAAGTTGGAGCTTCCCTATCAAGTTGCAGCTTGATAGCTGTCAGTTGTAGCTGACTGAGGTTGGAGCCTTCTGTAGGTTTGTGCCTGCAGAAAATTGAAGGGAGTTGGTGCTTCCTTGCAAGTTGTAGCTTGCAGAATTGAGGTAGGAGCCTCCTGTAGGTTGGTGCCTGCAGAAAAATAGTGGTGAGAGGGAATTGGAGCTTGCCTTTGCATCACAACAATAATAAAATGTGGTTTTCTCCCTTTATGGGTTTCCACTTACATCTTCTGTCTCTATGTGTGTTTCTTATGTGTTGATGTGATTCTTTCAATCTGCTTAATTGTTTGCTGCTCTCAACATAAGTATGGTGTCACATTAATTTAATATTAGCTGCAACATTTTAAGACTGTTCACATAGTAAGCTGTAAATAAGTTTGGTGAAAATTTTAAAAGGCTTATGTATGTATTAAACTATCTACCCCCCCCGCTCTCTCTCATTCTCGCTTAATTAAAGATTCAACGAGGTGCAACGCATTGGAGGTTTTTGCTCATTTTTGACCTAGAAACTCTGTTTTTCGCCTAGTTTTTGACATTTTGACTTTATTACTTCCAAATGTCAAAATCATGATGTAATTTGATGTAATTTGATGGATCTTGATGTAATTTTGTTAAATTTTCACTCATGGAGGTAGATTCATCCATCAAAAGGTGATTTGCAACTGAATGAATCAGTTTCCTAGTTTATAGAGGCAAGCTGTTCCACTGCCTACTTTCTAGTTCTCAGTTTAGATTTTGTTGGAACAACTCCTAAACTTGTGAGCTTGACCCCTAGAGGCTGGGATGAGTTATTTTTTTTCTATATCTTGTGGTTTTTCAGTAATTAGCATGGTTGGACTCTTGGGAATGCTTTGAGCATCATTGTACATTCATCTCTTCATTTTTGGCAAAGGAATAGACCAGGATTTGCAGCACTCTATGGGATTCATGTGGCATTTTGTTTTGATGATGTGTTTCTCTCTGTAAATGTAAGTCTACTGGTGTTTGATGTATACCATTTTCTCTATTATTTCTTCTTAAATTAAACAAACAAGGATAAAGGTAGAATTCATTAAAATTTGCAGTGCTCTACCTAGGTTTTGTTTAATTTTCTATGTTTTCAGCTATTTGGAAAGGATCCCTAAAGGTTTCTTTCCCTCTTCAACTCCTCACCTCTCTCAACTCTCCATTTATTTCAAATTTGAAGTGTCAAATCAATTTCCTACCTTGCCCCATTAAGATCTCTGTAGAACTGAGCCTCATTCTCGAGACCCAAAATTTGCCTTTCCTCTTGAGCCAACAAAATATCATTAAATTCAATCAAGATTCTTTTGCATACATACCTAGCCTAAAATCAGTTGTGTTTCAAGTCATCTCAAAGCCTCATTGATCATTTTTTGCTGAGATTGACAAGGAGAGAGCCCTCTCCCGATCTGGTAGGGCTAGCTACCAGGTTAAGCGTGGTTTGATGTTACCCTAGATTCTGCCTTTCTCAACCTGAGGTAGATTTAGGCCATAACATAGTGGCGACCATACTGGGGAATATTGTTTGTTTGTTAGTGTTATTCGTTTTATAAACTACAGACAGAGCCTAAAGTTAGCCAGGTAGTCTTCGAAACGCTCTTGCTTTCCATTAGCGAAAGTAGATGAATGCTGCTTCAGTCAATCTCCGGTCTAGTCTTATAAACATAACACTTAACTTGCAAATTTCCCCAGTACATCAAAAAATTCTATACTTTTGGGTGATGAGTTTAGAATATGATAGGCAGAACAAGTTGTTTTTTTCCGTTTGATTTTTGGGAATAATTTAACACACTGGCTTCCAAACGACACACTAGGGAAAATCCGGATCCTGATCCACCTCCTGTGTATGAAAATCGAAATCTTATTTCGAGAATCCTTCATCGAGAAAGTCCTGTGATTCATATGTTCAAATCTCATTCATGTCCTGCTGTTTTTGAGCATCTTGAAGATCTTGAGTTTGACGAACAATTTGAGTTGTCATTGTTTGAGACTAAGTTTGAAAGTGCTATTAGTTTTACTGTCCTAAATCCAGAGTTTGTCAAAGATCTTGAAATTGAAAAGGCTAATAGATCAATTGATAGTTATATATTGAATCTTCAGACTTCTATTGTGGCTACCAACATTCCCGAATTAATAGAGTATGCATCCGCAACTCTTGGGTCATCCGCAATTGCATCTAGTTCAGAAATTCCTACCGAGTCTCCTTTCATTCCCACCATTCCCGTGCAACCTTTTATCTCTGATAAAAAATCTGCAGTAGTATCACCTCCATCTACACCACATACACCTCATACATCAACTGCTCTGACTCCTCCTATATCCCCAAGGCCGGTTGTAAATCCACCTAGAGCAATGGCTGCCCAATTTGCACCCCTTATGTTGCCTCAAAATTTGGATAACATGCCCGCTGATTATCAAAGAAAAATTCCATTGTTTTATGGCACCCCTCAAAGTGTTACAACCCAGCAACATGTGGATAGGATGACATATTTCTTTGACCTTCATGAGATTGATGCGGAAAATGTGATAGTGAGACTGTTTGTACAAAACTTTGGAGGTGAAGTAAGGAAGTGGTTCAGAGCTTTTCCGGCTGGTAGTATTACTACATTGACTAATCTTCAGAGACAATTCTTGGATCGATGGGAAGTGAAGAAAAATCCTCTTCAGATCCTTTCTGAATATGAGAATATCAAGAGGAACGTTGGTGAGTCTGTTCAAGATTATTGTATTAAATTCAATTCTGTTTACAATGCAATTCCTGCTGATATAAAGCCACCTATGGGGTTGGCTTTGATTAAGTTTCCGGATGGTTTCAATCCTGATATGGCCTATCAATTAAGAGAAAGAGATCCGGCCACTTTGGAAGACATGCAGAAAATTGCAGTCAGCGTTGAAGCAAATTTTCTTGCCAAGAGAGCTAGAACGAAAGCTGAAAAGAAGGTAACAGTAAAGGAAGAGGTTTCCACTTCAGATCAAGTGCTCCGTAAGATGGAAAAGATGTTTGACAGATTAACAATTGACAAGTCTGAACCGCAAGTCAAAAATCCTAATTTTCGTGGCCAGCAGCAGCCACAATTTAGAATCAAGCAAAGAGAGCAACGAGTACAAGACCAAGCAGTACAGCAGCAAGTGAAGACACCCTTACAATAGAATTTTGTACATGGTCTGGAATCAGATGACGAGGAGAATGTAATCGGAGAAGAGAATCATTTCTTTACACCTGATGATATGCCAATTTTTATTACTGAAGACGAGGAGTATTCCAAGAACTCAGTTGTACAAAGGGACGAGAATTTCATCTTGGCGAATGAAATAGTTCTTGAAGAAGAGTCTGATGAATAGCAGAGGGGGTATATGAATGCTTTGACAGCCCAGCAGTGACAATATTCACTCAGAAGTAGAGATGTACCCATTAATCCAATTCAAAAAAGAAAGGAAGTGACAGCACCAAAGAATGATCCACTCGTTATGCAGAAAAAGGGAAAAGAGACAGCTGATCCCACTACAAGCAAACCGCCATTAGCAAATAAAAGATCCAATCAGCCAAATACATCAACGGAGAAAACTGCAAAGAAGGATGTCCCAGCTAAAGAGGTAGATAAAACTTCAGTTTTTAACTTAGAAAATGAAATTGCTAAGTTAAAAGTATCCATTCCTTTGACTGAATTGATGAAGAATGGCAGCTATAAGGGTCAGGTGTCTAAGATTTTGAGCTTAGATCCATTATCTGATATGGTAAGCGTGGAGGATGATCGACCTGAATTAATTTTTGGTCCAGCATTGGATGTTCAGTCTCAAGATAGTGATGTACCTCCTTTTTACATCAGCCTTAGGTTGCACAACTATGTGTTACACAATGCTATGTTTGATTCCGGAGCCTCTCATAATCTCATGCCTAAGGCAATTATGAAGAAATTGGGATTGGATATCACCAGAAAATATCATGACCTTTATTCTTTCGATTCTGGTAGAGTAAGATGCGTTGGGCTTATCAAATATTTGGTGGTCAGTTTGGATCAGATTCTGACTAAAAAAGTTTTGATGGATGTGGTTGTGGCGGATATTCCTCCTAGATTTGGCATGCTTCTTTCCAGATCTTGGGGAGCGAAACTTAAAGGGACATTGCAGCTTGATTTCTCCTATGTTACCATTCCCGTGTTCGGTCAGATGAGGAAATTATATCGGGAGCAAAAGATGAAGTATATGATCACTAGCAAGGAGAAACCAGTCAATCATCCAATCAACTTTGTACATACTGATTTAGAATCATTTGTTTTATACTCAGATAGATTTAATGATGTAAATAGCCAAGTAATTGCAGTAGAAGACATTCTATAAATCACTAAAAATTTCAGAGAGGTCTTAAAGAAAGAAAGACAAAGACTTGATAGTATCGATGAGCAATAAGCCTCCCGACAGCAGCAAAATATTGATGGACAGCAAGGAGAAGTAAAAGAGAAAACAGAATTTCAGCATTTGGAAGAGGAAGAAGACGGTTTCTGGACCATGGATTTTGATGGCGCGGTAGGAAGGGAAGGCGTTGGAATTGGCATTTGGATACGCAGCCCTGTTTTCTCCCCAAACAAAGTGCCAAGTAATGTAAGGGTCTGTTCTTATAAATTGGCTTTTGACTGTTCAAATAATGAGGTTGAATATGAAGCTTTAATTGCTGGTTTGAAAATTCTTAGAAAGTTAAATGCCAAAAGGATTGCAGTGTATGGCGACTCCGAGTTAGTTATTCAGCAAGTGAAAGGTGAATACCAAGCTAAGCATCCTCGAATGTGGGCCTACTGCAATGCTGTACTAGATATCTTGAGATTGTTTTCATATTATACTTTGACATGTGTCCCTCATATTCAGAATGGCATTGCAGATGCACTTGCAATAGCAGCAAGTAATTTGAAAATTCCGATGAATTCAAACAACAAATTTGAAATTCTTGTGAAGCATCGTCCGACTGTCCCTGACAATCAAAGGTATTGGCAAGTGTTTCAAGATGATAAAGAAATTGATGAATTTCTGCAAAATGAAGGTAAATTCAAAGACACTTCTATTGATGGGGAGCATGATAACGGCGAGGCAGATATAGAAGTCAATCAGATGGAAGTTTTGCAGCTCAAGGACGATGTCATTCCTAAAGGTCTAATACCTTTAGAGGAGATTTTCGACCAAGATGATGTAGCTTGAAAACCGAGCTTGCTGCCAACTGAGAAAGGAGTTGAGGATGTGAACATTGGATCAGCAGAAAATCCTAAAATGGTGAAATTGTCCAAGGCATTGCCCCCACAGGTAAAAGTAAAGTATATCAGCATATTATATTCCTTTGCTGATGTATTTTTTTGGGACTATTCAGATTTGAAGACATATGACACAAACATAATTCAGCATACCATCTCGATCAATCCAAATCAAAAGCCCTTTCGAAAAAAGTTGAGAAGAATAAATCCAAAGCTGCTACCCTCAATAGAGAAGGAAGTGAATCAGTTGTACAAAGCTAGCATCATCGTCCCCATAAGATTTTCAGATTGGATTTCTAATTTGGTGCCCGTGCGCAAGAAAATAGGCGAGATTCACTTATGTATTGATTTTAGAAATCTGAATAAAGTATCTTTGAAAGACAACTATCCATTGCCAAAAATGGATCACATACTTCAGCGAGTAGTTGGAGCATCCCGCATGTCGCTGCTCGATGGGTCTTCCGGTTATAACCAAATTCTGGTCCATGAGGATGATAGAGATAAAACAGCGTTCACCACTTCGTGGGGAACTTTTCATTATGCTAAAATGCCTTTCGGATTGAAAAATTCTGGTGCAACTTTTCAACGAGCAATGTATATGGCATTTGAAAATGAAAAAGATGTCTTTCTAGTTATTTATCTTGATGACTTGAAAATTTCTTCTAATTCAGATGAAGAGCACCTTTATCATTTGAAGATTATATTTCAGCGGTGTAGAAAATATGGTGTATCTCTCAATCCATAGAAGAGTCTGTTTGCCATGGATGAAGGCAAGCTTCTTGGTCATATTATATCAAAGGATGGCATCTGCATTGATCCAGCTCGAGTGGAAGCCATTCAAAAAATTGATCTTCCCCGAAACAAAAAGGAGATCCAATCATTCAACGGTAAGATGAATTTCTTATGTCGCTTTGTACCCAATCTTGCAGAACATTTAAGAGAAATCACAAACATGCTCAAGAAAGATAGTGTAGTGAAGTGGACTGAGGAATCAATAAAGTATTTCAATTTGGTGAAATTGGCCCTTTCTTCAGCTCCGGTTTTGATCAGCCCGGACTATACTCAGGATTTCATTTTGTTTTCATTTGCCTCGGATCATACTATGGCAGCAGTCTTGATGCAGAAAGGAGATCAGCTTGAGAAACCAATTGCATTTTTCAGCAGAACCATAAGAGATGCAGCTTTCAAGTATAATATTATTGAAAAGAAAGCTCTTGCCTTGGTAAAAGCATTGAAATATTTTCGAGTTTATATTCTGCATTCTCACATCCTTGATTATGTTCCTAATGCTGCTGTTAAAGATGTCTTAGTGCAAACAGATCCAGAAGGGAGACGAGGCAAATGGATTGCTGCCTTGTTGGAATATGACATGGAGATCAAACTTACAAAGCTCATCAAAGGACAAGGGCTGGCCAAACTAATGGCTGAGTCAAATTTGCATGCCTTGGACATTAATCTCATTGCTGCTATGTCCGAGGAAAATGAAGAAAGTTCGCTTGCTCAGGTATCAAAAATTTTTGTTCTTTCTCCTTTATATTCGGACATTGTTTATGTACTCCAAAATCTGTCACCACCACCGCGAATGGCTAAAAAAAAAAGTAGGACACTGAAATTGAAGGCTGCCAAGTTTTGTATCATGAATAATGCGCTCTATTGGAAAGATCCCGGTGGTGTCTTGATCAATTGTTTGGTTGAAGAAGAGGCAAAGCAGGTTATGGAAGACTTTCATAAGGGAGATTTTGGAGGTCATCTTTTCTGGAAGATGACGGCCAACAAAATTTTGATAGCAGGATATTATTGGTCAACTCTTTTTGTTGATGTGTACAAATCTGTTAAAATTTGTCATGAATGTCATATTTTTCAAAGTAGGATAAAATTTCAGCCTTTACCCCTCAAGCCCATTGGAGTAAGTGCTCCATTTCAGCAATGGGGTTTTGATTTCGTTGGCGAGATCCATCCTACTTCTTCGGTGCAGCATAAATGGATCCTTACAGTGACAGACTATTTTACCAAATGGATTGAGGCGATTCCGACTAGGAAGGCCACAGATTTGGTAATCATTTCTTTTCTTGAAAACAATATTTTGTCTTATTTTGGCTGTCCAAACAAGTTGATCACTGATAATGCAGCAGGCTTTAAATCTAAAAGAATGATTGAATTTTTTGATAAGTATCAAATCACTTTGGGGCACTCAACCACATATCATCCACAAGGCAACGGATTGGCCGAATCCTCAAATAAATCCTTGGTCAATATTATCAAAAAGCTGCTGGAAATGAACAAGAAAAGTTGGCACAAAAAACTGGTTAATGCACTTTGGGCAGACAGAGTGAGTCAAAAGAAATCTATAGCCATGTCCCCTTTTGAGCTCCTGTATGGTGTTGACACTATATTCCCGACCTCTCTCACAGTTCCAGTGGTTAAACTTCTGCAGGAAGCTGGCAGCGAGGATGATCATTTGCAACGAAGAATTAATCAAATGATCCATTTACAGCAGACTAGAGAGGAGGTTTTTCAAAACACTTTCAAGCTGCAAGAGAGAATCAATAATATATATGATTTAAAGGCAAAGGTGGACAAGTTTCAAATAGAAGAAGTGGTGCTAAAATGGGATGCGAGAAATGAAGATAAAGGTAAGCATGGCAAGTTTGAGAATCTTTGGAAAGGACCTTTCAGAATTGCTACATATCGAGGCCAAAATTCTTTCCTTTTGAAATAAATGAATGGAGAAGATTGTCCAGGTGGGCCGGTCAATGGTTGGCTACTCAAGCGGTATTATTTTTGAGATGTTTTCTACTATCATATGTATCACTGTACATACCGGTTTGTTTAAGTGTCATTGCAAGCATGTGCTGTCATCATTCTTTCAGTTTGGGGCCCAAGGTGAAGGCTATAAAACTGAGGGTTGATTTCAGTTTTGGTTTGGTTGGTTTGAGTCGGTTCTTTTAGTAATTTTCAGTCTCAAAATTGAGTCAGTTTTGAGTCAGTTTACATTTCTGAAAATGAATCAAGAGTCTAGTTGTGGTTTGTCGAAGTTACTGACTTCATAGCCCAATGGACGAAAGGCACTGCCTTCTTTCCCAGAGATCTGTAGTTCTTGGCACCTCCAAGGAGCTACCATCCCCATTGGAGCCAATGTTAGTGTCGGTATCTTCATCCCTCCGTCAGTGATCAAAATTCTCTTGTTTCATTGCATATTAGGTGTCTCGCTCGTCGGTTGCATTCCGTTAGGAGCATGGATCATCTAACGGTAGTGGATTTTTATACATTTTCCCTCATTTCCTTTACCTTCCAACCCATTTCCCTTCATCAAGATCATCTGCACTCACTTTTTGTCCTTAAATTTGTAAGAGTCATTTTTTAGGTTTTCAGTCCCATTAGGTCTAGGGTTTCATCAATAAGGTTTTCAAAATGTCCAATAATGGTCAGTAGGCGCACGAGGAGTTTGAATAAAGTTCCAATACTAAAAATTTCATCATCATATGCCTAAAAATGTATTTTTTCTCAAAACTCTGTTTTGAAGAAAAATAGAGGATTTTATCTTTTTTATGTGTAAATTTAATGTAATTTCAAGTTCTCTCATTTGTAAATAATTTCAATGGCAACCCTGGTCACCTTGTCAAACTCCAGCAAATCCATCCCCTTTAAGGAAAAATCTACATTTTTGGATTTTTCATGGAAAAATATGCATGCCAAAATATGGCCAAGAAATTTTGACAGGTTTTTGGCTTCTAGAAGGGTCAAATACACCCAAAAATGACGTTTCTGCCCCTTTTTTGACACACAGGAAGTATTGTTGGGAGAAATCCGTTTTGGAGGGTCAAATGAAAGCCAAATTCCAAAATTCCACTTGTGTTAGAAAGTAGACAGACATACCTTTCTAACAAGCCCACTTGGACCTAATTTGGACACTGGGAAGGGCTCCAAAATCATCTGCAATCTGGTGTGATGCATAGTGAAATCAGGCGCGATGCATTGGAGGTTTTCGCTCATTTTTGACCTAGAAACTCTTTTTTTGCCTAGTTTTTGACATTTTGACTTTCTTACTTCCAAATTTCAAATTCATAATAAAATTTTATGTAATTTGATGGATCTACATGTAATTTTGTTAAATTTTTACTCATGGAGGTAGATTCATCCATCAAAAGGTGATTTGCAACTAAATGAAACAATTTCCTAGTTTATAGCGGCAAGCTGTTCCACTGCCTACTTTCTAGTTCTTAGTTTAGATTTTGTTCAAACAGCTCCTAAAATTGTGAGCTCGACCCCTAGAGGCTAGGATGAGTTATTGTTTTTCTATATCTTGTGGCTTGTCAGTCATTAGCATGGTTGGACTCTTGGGAATGCTTTGAGCATCATTGTACATTTCATCTTTTCATTTTTGGCAAAGGAATAGACCAGGGTTTGCAGCACTCTATGGGATTCATGTGGAATTTTGTTTTTATGATGTGTTTCTCTCTCTAAATATAAGTCTACTTGTATTTGACGTATACCATTTTTTCTCTTATTTCTTCTTAAATTAAACAAACAAGGACAAAGGTAGAAATCATTAAAATTTGCAGTGCTCTACCTAGGGTTTGTTTAATTTTCTATGTTTTTAGATGTTTGGATAGGATCCCTGAAGTTTTCTTGCCCTCTTCAACTCCTCACCTCTTTCAACTCTCCATTTATTTCAAATTGGAAGTTTCAAATAAATTTCCTACCTTGCCCCATTCAGATCTCTGCAAAACTGAGCCTCATTCCCCACACCCAAATTTGCCTTTCCTCTTGAGCCAAAAAAATATTCATTAAACTCAAATCAAGACTCTTTTGCATATATACCTAGCCTAAAATTAGTTTTCATTTAAGTCATCTCAAGCCTCATTGATAATTTTTTGCTGAGATTGACAAGGAGAGAGCCCTCTCCCGATCTTGTAGGGATAGCTACGAGGTTAAGTAGGGTTTGATGTTACCCTAGATTCTGCCTTTCTCAGCCTGAGGTATATTTAGGCCATAAAAACTCTATCTACAAAAATTTCTATATTAGAAGGAAGGGAAGATATGTACCATTCTATTTGTACATACAATGCTAGTCTAGAGGCATATGGAATTTTATTCAATAACTTGTTAAATCTAGAGTTGAAGTCGTTGATATTTTCATTTGAATTAGGTTTTAAATTAGAAATATTATTGATTAATGAGGAAATTTTCCTATTACAAAATTTAGCAAGGAATAGGTCTTGAAAAGTATTCCAATCTCCTATTGAATCGAAAGGGTAGGAAAAATACCACAATCCTGTAGATCCTTGAAAATTATATGGAAAATATATTACTACAACATCTTCATGTTGCATACCATGGAGATTCATAGCCAACATAATATTATTGAGATGTTCTTCGGCAGGAAGGCCATCATCAGGATTATATTTTGGTAGCCATTTTTCTTGAAGATCTGAGAGAGGTTGTAAATTTTCCATTTGAACAACACCCAGATTAACCCATGCTAGGTTTCCCATTTTTTGACTTATTGCTTTTGAAAAAAATATAGTGGGTGCAGAAGCAGACGTGGATGGAGAAAAACTTACTACTGGACTAGTACTACTTATAACAACACTGATTGTTTTAGTAGAAATGGTTTGATGAATAGAAATGGGTTGATTAGAGGATATGGTGGGAATAAATAAGGATGAAGATGATGTGATCTCACAGATATCTGATTGAGATGCTGATGTGGTTTATTTTTTACAATGAGATAAAATAGGAAACTCGAAAGGAGTTATCGCAAGTTTTTCACTTTGTGATCTGGTTAACACACCAATACCTCGAAAGTTAGATGTAACAATTTCTTCAAGAATTTATGTATTGGTTGTCTTATCTCAAGATATAGATATTTGTTCTATCCTTTCAATCAAATACTAAACTTCAGGAGATTCAGGAATATGTTCTGAAGCAGGTCTAGAAGGTAAAGTCTGAGGAGATGTAAGAAATGTTTCTAAACTTTAGACTTATGACTAGGAGATAGTGAACAAGATCTCAAAGTCATAGAAGCTTTGGAGGAAGTTTGACTCTTATGTTTTCTTTTCAATTGAGATTTAGCTTTATATGCCATACATAGTGGGATGCCCTCCTTCCAACGCCAAAAATGTTGAAAGCTAGAGAGTGACTTCCTCAACATTGGGTATTCCACCCAGTCGGGAGCTTAAAGCAACTCATTTTCCATTGAAATAATGGGCTTGACTGGGGATACAAGGAATATTTTCTCATATAACATAGAATTTATATGAAAATGGAGTAAAATCAACATGAATGGAGTGATTTATTCTAATGATAACATAAGTAAAACTAAATCTAAATACTTCCAGAGATTGGACTGATTTATATGATTAAGGAATAAGATTTCCTAAGCATGAAATAATATAGGTAATTTCATACTAAATGAATATAACAACATTAAAGAAACTAAATCAATGTAATTGATTTAGTTGACGAAGAACATTAATCATATAATAGATATCTAAGTCACTCATCTAACAACATATCATTAAACACATTTTATCAATAGTAATCAAAATATATGTCATTTCAATTTGTATTGGAGAGAGAAAAAAATAGATAGAAACAAGTTTGCTAAAATCACAGAAACAATTTACAATCAATACACAGATAATAGTACCCATTGCATCATATCTTAGTTATGAAAATATATCCTCTGCACTCAAAATTTCAATTAGATACTTCTGTGAAAACAATAGTGTAAGTTCCAAATGCCTCCTTCTCAAAAATTTGGACCCCTTTCTAAATGCATGAAATGGGTTTAAATACTAATTAATATTACAAAAATAGAAGACGTGTGAAATAAGTCTTCTTAATATAACCTAAACTATAAACCAAAAACTAGGAAATTGAAAGCATAAGTTATAACAGTTTCATGACTATTTCTCGGATCCACTCTCTAGTTGTTCCTTGAGCTCACGGGATTTCATCATATATTCGAGATGGGGAAGATGCATTGGCTACTTTCTCATATGGTCTGCGAGTATTTCATCATTGAGCGTTGGAAGAAGCCGCGTTGCAGCGTTGGAAAGACACCCCAACACTCCCAATTAACTGTGAGGCTTGATCAAAAAGTACCAGAAAATCTCCATATTTACCTTTGTCAAATTTTCTATTTCGAGAGCTTTTCTACTTGATGTTTCTTTCCAGTATTTTTTTAAAACGCTAACTTCTGGCATAGTGTATTTTGGTATTTCCTAGATAATATTGGTTGGTATAAGAGAATCTCTTATATACTCGGAGATGTTGGAGGACATATTTTTGGCTCTCATGATAGTTAATACAACACTGTTCATTTTCATGTCGTAGTCTCGAAATATTATATCTTTTATTGATTCTTCAAGACGAGGAAGATCACTCGCTCTTCCCTGTATAATGTCTTGCCAATATATATACTATGACACCTTATAATTTTTATCTTCACAGTAAATCCTAAAATTAGAAATATGAGTGACTAACTAATCACTTATTTTAATCTGTTCTTCAATATGTATTTACTTCTGATAGAAAACTATCTGTTCATTTACCAGTGATGTTTCCAGTTCTGTTTCTTCTTTATTTACCTCATTAAGTTCTAGATTCTCCTACAGATTTTGAATGTTCTATTTTAAATGATTAACTATTATATCTTTCTATTTAATTTCATTTTGAGACCTTCAAACTCCTGTTGCAGATTATTAATACTTGAGTGCAACTCCTGCTTGATATTTTGTTTTTCATTAAAGAAAATTTGCTCCATTTGAGCAATTTTATGATCCTTCTCCATAGTTAATGACTCAATCTATGTTACCTTATGAATATTTTCATCTGCATAAGCACTTGCAAACTGAGATAATCTACTAAGTTGTTTACATGGAGTTGACTAAGTTCCTTTCAAGAGAACTTTCATTGATGTTGTTTCCATAGGCAGTTCTAGATAATCTTCCATCTTTTTTTTCTTCTTTGACCTGGATACAATAGCTTTGTATTTTTGGAATCTAAAATACATCCAATGGAGTTACTTCCTCAATCTTAAGTATTATTTTTGTTGTTGGGAAAGCAGGGATGATCTCCATATCTTGGGTTGATGTTTCTCCTTGTTTTTCCTCTTTATCATTGATCTTTACTATCTGATTTTTCTCAATAAAAATTTCGGAAATATCTGTAGTAAATGAGATTTATCGAATTTATCCTTGATTTTTAGAGTCATTTACATTAGAGGAAACTTTTTGAACTCTTGATTCACCTACATGAATTGTTCTTTTTTAGAGTATCTTCAGTAGGAAGAGTTTCTGGAAAAATGACACTCTGATCAATAGGAATATTAGTATCAGCTAATGATTTCTTAAAAATTTCCTAGTATAGATTAAAATTCTCTTCCTGCGGAATATCCATGATTTCTGGTTCTGCTACTTGTAGTGGTACCTGAAATGGAGGTATCAGAACCAAAATTTGTTCTTCTTCTCGCACTTGCATGTGCAACATGTAGTCTAGAAAATGAGAATTACTATGTTCTATATATTCTTTGAATTATATCAAATCTTCTGGAATGAAACTTTCCATTGCTATTTGTTTAACTCTTGAGAATTTTGGGATTAACTCGAACAAATTGTTAAATTTATCAGGCTCTCTTGAAAATGCCCGCCGCTTAACTTTATTCATTATTTCTGTAGCAACGCCATATGAATCATAACTTCTATTGGGTAGTATTGGAAAAGTGAAGGGTTTTAATCAATCAATTTCAAGACAGGCATGCTTGAAATTGTCAATATTATATGGCCCACATGAAATAGGATAAGTTGGCCAAATTATCTTTTAGGCATCTTTCAGAAATTTAGTCAACCCATTATCTACGATCTGATAAGAAATTTCCTTAGCCAATAATTTATCTAGTATATATAAGGGTAGGACATGAGGGCAAGTACGACTTCCAAAAATTTGGATTTGTGTGTAAAATTATACACTGAACCACCTTCCTAAAGGCTTGATAATTCTATTGGCTTCATGGGCGACTCGAGGGATTTTTCTTTCAAAAATGACTTGAAAAACTAGGAGCATTATTTCATTACATATTTTAAACATATGAGAGTGGTATTTTTATTCCCACAGGAATTATAACTATACAAAGATGGGGGTTTTGACTTCTCTGGTCCATTTCCATCCTAATGATGGAAATTCAATAGAAAAATAAACAACATTTAGGATAAAAGAATTCATATAAAAAGGAGTGACTGTACTGGACGGGAGAATACGATTTTCTCTATAGAAAATGATACATCTAATCAAATTATCAGACAAAATATTACCCCAATCAAGAATATAGCCATTAGAGGCTTCTTCTATCAAGGGTGTCCAATCATCCTTAAGTGTATTTGCAGACCCAAAAAGATGGAACATAATTGCATCAATTTACAAGAAAGGGCTTTGAAGAGAAAGTACAAAGTACATACCCTTATCGTCGTGTTTATGGCAATTACCATCATTTATCCAATCCTTCATTACATTTGCAAGGTGTTCATTCTCTTGCATGAATTATTGAACAAATTGGTTGTCATATCTCTTCTGGGGCTCTGGAACTTTACACATATCCTTCAAATATGAAGGCCTGAGAGAACTAATGATTGTTCTATTTCTGGTAAAAAACTGTCTATCTTTAATGTCCACATGATACAACACCCATTTTACTAAGTCAGTGTTTGGCAACATCTTAGGATTGGCAAGAATTCTGTTAGGAAAAGAGTTAGCTGCATTGGACCATGAGTCTAAATCCGTCGATGCAGAATCGTTAGCTACAACATTTATATTCAAAACTACTTGTGGATTTTCATTCTCAAACAACTTATATATCCCTTCCCATCTTGAGGAACCAATTTATGGGTTGCATGTTGTGTTTGAGATTAAAGGAGCCATCTCGTTGTTTTCCTCTTGCTGAAAAAATAACTTAGGTGGGGTAGTGGACTTCCTTCATGCTTTAATCAACCTTGACATCCTTTTATGCCCAAGTTTCCAAAATTATCCTATTGAAAGAAAACTAGATATCATAAGATGAGATCCTGTCAAATGCTATTAATTGTCGTATCAATTTAACTCATGCATAATGGGAATCCTTGGTATTAAATATGAAATAATTATAACATCGATTGCAAACCTTGAGATCATAAAAACACATGAATTATCATTAAATTGATTGCATGGTTTCATGTGAGTTTGACAGTTGTTATCTTATCAGGATATGTAGATTGACCTTTTCATGATTAGCGAATTTTGGCATTTCAAGGCAATGTGCGACATGCGAAAATGCGATATTGCGATGGCTTTTCTATTGGAAGACAAAATGCGATATCGATATATGTAAGACGATATATTGTGATATAGGTGTCCGTTAAATGGCGTATTTTCGAGTTTCGCATATCGGTAATTCACAGTTTTGTATTTTGGCAATTCATTGTTTCAACAATTTTTTATTTCAGTGATTTATGTTTCGACGATTTATATTCTGCTGATTTAATTCCCGCTCTTATACTTTTAGCCTTTATGGGTTCCTTAGAGCACCTTTTATGATTTTCTAATGTTTAAAAAAAAAAAAAAAATTAATCTATTATAATCCAATTCTAAGTTTTATTTCAAAAATGAATTTAACCCTAAAAATTTTAAAAGGGTCCCCATTGTTCTTTCTATACTATTTTACTTAGAAATATCGGGGGTTGTTGTAATACTTTAACAAGTGAATACATCAATGTCAAGTCTGGTCAAAGTCAAAAGGGAAACATATGTGGTGTGACTATTTGATATTCTCATACTAAGTTGAACTGAGGGAAAAATGTCAGTATACATGTAATGAATTAGTGTGGCAATGTCATTCTTAGGATGCAAAGTCAAGGTGAGTATTGTCTTCATTCATCAAGTTAGGTTAACATAAAGTTGCTAGTGTCAATAGAATATTGTCAAGTATGTGAAGGTCAACCATATGCCAAGGTTAAATTAAATACATCGTATCCATGGCAATCCATATTATGATATTTTATATCATTTTCAAGTTAAGAATTGAAATCACCAATGGCTTTCCCTATCAATGAAATAATGTTATATAGTGGATTAAATATAGCCCACCAATACTGATTCAATAGATTCTGTACCACTGTCATATAAATTTATAAGCCAAATCACCATTGTCAAGTTCATTATGAAATTCAAAATCGAGGTGTCAACATACTTTTTATGTCTAGGTGTGAGTGTTAGGTTAAGATAAAATTGTCACTATTACGCTAAGTAGCATCACTACACATAATATTGAATGGTAGGTTTTTGAGATGTGATAGGTTACCGTGTCAAGACATTGTCATAGTCCAACATCTCTAGTATTTAGATAACTGTAATACAAAATCAAGATTAATGCCACTACCTCATTGTCATAATGATATAGAGGTTCGAAAATCTTTAGATAACACTAAATTCATTTTCTATAATTCCATCATCATAGCACTGAATCATACAATGCATCACTTCTATCATATAGGTGAGTGGTTAGGGCACAAAATTTTGTTGTAACGTCCCTCAAACATTCAATAGATCAACCCTTAATTTGTGTGGCATACCCTTGAAATAAACTAGATCAACCCTTAACATCCCTTTTTGTTTCCTTCTAGGAGCTAGATATTGAATCTATATATCTATGTAATTTCGACCCTCCAAGGTCTTATTTTTCATCTGGTGGTAGCCTTCTATGTCCTCTTTCAAACCCCATGTGTCTTATTGAGATTGGATTCTTCAAGAAAGAGATATGCCCAATCTGCCACGATGACCTGATTATAGACTAGTTCAGTAGAGCGAACTTGTACAAAATGCCACATGTCACTGTATCAACCTTCAGGAGTGAAAATGGTACCCAATAAAATAAAATCCATCCTCTTTCTGTCACTTTTTACAAAATTTGAATCCAATGATAAGTGAGAAAGTTATGATGATATTCCTAAGGTCACCTGTTTGACATGGAATTCAGGATCCTGCAAAAACCCTAAATTGCTCAGATCATATTTCCGCAAATATAGTGAACCAAGATCTAAAATTTGGTCACGAGGTTCATCATGATTTCGGCCAATTTTTTTTTTCAACTTTTGAAGCTTCGTGGAAACAAATTTATAGCAAAAATTCCACGATGAATTGTTTTCGAGGATATATGAGCTTTCTTCTTAAAGAGTTCAGAGGGTATTTTATAGTGAATGTTGAAGGATAAATTTAGGAATTTAAGACATTATTAATTGTTAATTATAATTTTTCTTATGCTCTAAGGAAGGTGCACTACCTAAATAGATTAAGCTTTTTAATGAGATGTAGGAGTTATATGGGTGCATAGTGGCTTGAAGCCCTTCATTACGATAATATCTACACAAAGTATGGAAAATAACCATTAATATTAATTTTAGGTGGCTAAAAATAATGAAAATTTACCATCTCACCTTCTTGTGGGGTTTTAGCCCACAAACTAGGGTTTTTACCTTCAAACTCACTTATCTCTCTAACCATGAGCAAAAATGTGGCATACCACATATCACCAGGAATATCTCTTCGAGGAGAATCTAATGAGATGGATATCTAAACCAAACTCAATGATTTTACCCTTAAAAAACCATCAACAAAGTTGGGTTACATGCTCAGTCAAGGGAACCCAAATCCTCGGACTTCAGTTTTCAACCATCCAACAGTGTAGTTGTTATCTGTATGTAATCTAAAAATTATTGAGAAGCGTTCATTAACCATTCGATATCAATGACTCGTGTTTTTGGTCAAAGTCAAACCTAGTCAATTCCATGGGTCGACATCAATGACAACACAATCCAACATGCACTAGATGGATAAATTTCAATGGAGATGTTTATTTATAATTTTATTTGACTTATTGTACTAGATGCATTGATTTCAATATATATGATTTCTAATCCTATTTTATTTCTTTCACTAAATGCATTGATTTCAGTGTGGATGGTGATTTCTAATGCTATTTAATTGCACTAGATGCATTGATTTCACTGGAGATGTTGGTTTGTAATCCTATTTTATTACTTGCACTAGATGCATTCATTTGAGTGTAGATGTTGATTTCTAGTCCTATTTGATTACTTGCATTAGAGGCATTTATTTCAGTGTAGATGTTTTTCTCTAATCTTATTTGATTTCTTACGTTACATGCATTGATTTCAGTGTATAAGTTGATTTATGATTTTATGTAATTGAATGTATGATGATACATTAATTTTAAATTGATTTGATTAATAGTGTGCATTGGTTTTAGTGCAAGCACGGAAGATTATTGACAATGTACATTGATTTTTTTGTTATATTAATTAAACCTATTAATATTTGAGAGCAAGAGAGACAAGGTATGATTTTTACTAAAAAAATCGAGCTAAATATTTAAATGGTTTACAATTTCAACTCTCCTTATAATATAATCGATATGAAAAGATGACAAAACTAACAAATGTGAAAATAAGAATAGTGAAAGACAATAGTTTGAGATTTATCAAAATGAAGTCTATTTGTAATTGACTGTATTCTTATTATTCACATTTTATTTCATTCTACACTTTAGATTGTCACTTTGCATTCAAAATTATAATTTCATCATTTTTCATCATTCAATTTATTTTACAATATCTATGACCTCAAAAAATTGAGGTGACTAAGAAAATTTAAAATTAAAATGATTAGATAAATCTTAGACATATTTAGCATATTGAAAATGGCTATATTAATATTATATGTATTTATACAATATTGATAAAATTAAACATATGTTCTATATTTTTTTCTCGGTCGCACAAGACTGAAATCATCCTAGATCCATCTTAACTTCGAAACTATTAGGCACTTTAATGCCCCACTAGATCCCATAATGAAAATTTTGATGATTGTTTAATTAATCTGTAAATGACGACTTATAATTTTTGAGTAATATCTACACTTGTGAATTTGTAAATTTATTTTATGTTTACTGGTATGAATTTTATTATTTATTTCATTTCTAATATGTCTTCTCAAATCAAATATTAGATAAGGTATGGTCTTCTCTCATTTATTTCTAAATAAAATATCTAGATTTTGTACACCCATTATGTCTTCTAAATTAAACTTGTAGATAAGGTATGTCCTTCTCTCATTTATTTCTAAATCAAAAATCTAGATTTTGGTACACCCAATATGTCTTATCAAATCTAAATTTTTGTCTTCTCCCATTTATTTTTGAATAAAATATCTATATTCATATTTACTTTTGTTAAGTTATGGTAAGAAAGTCAAGGTTAATAAATTATAAGGATGAGGGGATAGTCATGAAATTAATGGTAAGTAGTTGAGGTGGATGAGAGGAAGAAATATAAAAGGGATGGAGGATGAGAGGAGAAGGGGGAGATCCTTGTTCTTGTTTGGCATTGGGGAGGAGATCTCTGGTCTTGTTTCGAATTTGAAAGGATCCTTGGTCTTCATGTGGTATTGGAGGGTGTTGATTCCAACTTCAACACAATATGGTTGGTTGGCCTTGGGCTCGGAGGGCTAGGATCTTGTGGAGGTTCCCTGGGCTAAGAAATCAATCCTAGTTTGTTGGGAGTTTAGTCAGGTAACGCAGCAGGAGCATCTCAACCAAGATACTAGTATAGGTAATTTTCGATTATTGATTACTCATATAAATTATTGAAAATGAATATTCTTACTTAAATATAAGATGCTCCTGTTGTGTTACTCAACTGGATTTACCTCCCAGCCAACTAAGATTTATTTCCTAGCCCAAGGAACCGCCACAGGCTCCCTCGCCCTCCGAGCCCAAGCTCAACAAACTGTAGTGTGTAAGTTGGAATCAGCACCCTCTAACGCCAAAAAAATACCAAGGATCTTTTTCAATGCAAAACAAGACCATGTACCTCCTCTTAAATGCCAAATGAGAACAAGGATCTCCCCCTTCTCCTCTCATCCTCCTTTCCCTTTATATCTGTTCCTCTAATCCACCTCAACTACTTACCATTAATTTCATGACTACCTATTCATCCTTCTAATTTATTAACCTTGACTTTCTTACCATATATTATCAAAAGTAGATATGAATATATATATTTTATTCAAAAATAAATGGGAGAAGACCAAAATGTGGATTTCAAGAGACATATTGGGTGTACAAAATATAGATGTTTGATTTAGAAATAAATGAGATAAGGCCATACCTTATCTGAAAGTTGAATTGAAAAGAAATATTTGGTATAAAAAATCTAGATATTTGATTTTGAAATAAATGAGGAAAGACCATACCTTATCTAATATTTGATTAAAAAATACATATTAGAAATTAAATAAATAATAAAAGTAATACCAGTAAAAATAAAATAAAATTACAAATTCACAAGTGAGATATTACTAAAAAATTATAATTCATCATTTATAGATTAATTAAACACTAATAAAAATTTTCCTTATGGGATCTAATGGGGCATTACATACACCTCTCCTTTAGAAACATTTGTCCTGAAGTTAGATTGAAAATGACACAAGGATTTTGGAAATAAGGCGTAGCAAAATAGAGATAGATATAGTAGTCAAATTAAGTCAATCAATGATACCACCTCCCATCAAGGATATCCAATCTAACTTATAACCTCCTATCCTTCCTAGCCTACTTCTGCTCTAATCCTATCCATCCTCTGCTGCAATATACTATAGCATCGACTATACTAATCTAACCACTCATAAAACCAATATGGTGGAAGCGTCCACTATATCGACTTAATTTACCCAGTAGGCAACTGGAAATCATCATCAAACGTCTAAGGGACCGTATCCATCAATTCCATCACAATATTCTAGGATTGGAGGTTACACAGTGGGAAATGACTCCACCCCTCCTCAAAACTAGGGTCAACACCTTAATATGGACCACACTACAATGTTGGTTGGATACTTGTCATCGAATAATCCTGTCGAGTAGCCTTGTTACCTTCCATTGACACTTTACCAATGTCATAATAGTGTATATCAAGTAGATACAAAATGTAATAGAGTAATGTACAACATACCATTCCTCATTAGATATGTCAACATTTCCCCATCGGAAGAATAGATCTTGATTATCATACAGTTATTTCTAATCTACAATTTAGTTTCTAGTGATCCATATACATAACAACAAAAACATATATAGATAAGTGTTCTTAATCCTCATGTTATGAATTCCAACATCCATGTCTCAATTTTTCACTTAAAAAAACATACTATAAATAGATCGCACATTAGAGAAATCGCAGTTTTTATAATTCATTCATGAGATAAATCATATCCCCTTAACCCATACATAAAACAACAATAACTCCGAGAAGTCATACACTAGATAAATCATAACCAATTAAGTCGTAGATCAGGGAAATCATACATCAAATAATTCATACATTAAATATTTTAATCAACAATACCTAATATATCTAATGATTTATATAATTAGTTTCATATGTCCAACTAAAATGGAACAATATTACATAGCATTCATAAAATAACATGGAACTACAAATAGAGTCTTAGTATAGGTAGTTATCAAAGTCAAAATCGCCATCGTAGATTCTCGATAAGTGAGGGGTAGTCACGAAGTATAGTCTTTGCATCCTCCCAGGTAGCAAATCCTGGGCTATACTTGTCCCACTAGACGTTAACCTGATCCACCATGCGACATCTAAGATCTCAAACCCTACAGTCCAATATGCATAATGGTTTTACCATTACAGTTCCCACATCCAAGACTTGCAATTCCCTCCAATCTAGTTTGTGAGATTCATTAGAAACATAATGTTGTAAAATAAATACATGAAAAACATCATTATTTTATGAAAATGGGGTGGCAGTGCAAGACGATAAGAAACTGGTCCAATCTTCTCATGGATTATAAAGGGTCCGTTAAATCGAGGTGACAACTTTGTCCCTTTTCCAAACTGTGTGATTCTTTTGTTGGGTTTAATACGAATAAAAACTTGGTCTCCTACTTCATAACTACGATTATTCCTATGTACATAATCATAAATATTCTATCTATCTTGTGCTTCCTTTAATATTCATTGAATCTGTCCCAGCTGTTCCTCCATTTCTTGTACCAATTCTAACCCAATTATTACTCGGTACTCTAACTTTTCCCAACTCAATGGCATCCTACATGGCCTCCCATATAGAAATTGATAAGGAGGCATCCCAATGGAACTGTGGTAACTATTATTATAGGAAAAATCTACCAATGGTAAGTACCTTTCCCACTGAGTCTAATTATCCATGACGTACATTATAAGCATGTCTTCCATAACCTGATTTACTCTTTCAGTCTGTCCATCTGTTTTTGGATGATATGAAGTACTCAGGTTCAACTAAGTCCCCAATGCTGACTCTAAAATTGTCCAAAACCTAGATGTAAAATGAGAGTCTCTATCACAAAATGATCTTTGTGGGTAACCCGTGTAGTCGAGTAACTTCACTTATAAAAACTCTTGCCACATCAGTAACGTCATAAGTATCTCTCACTAGGATGGAATGGGCACTTTGACGATGATAAACCTTCACTCGTTAACATTCAAGACATTTTGTGACAAACTAGACTATGTCGTGATTCATGCCTTCCTAAAATAAGAGTTTCTTCATGTCAGCATACATCTTCTTCACTCCAAGATGTGCATAATAGAGTGCTCTATGTGACTCTTCAAGGATGGTTCTTCATATACTCCCTTCCTTAGCGATGTACATTCTTCCTTGACATTTCAATAGTCCATCTGGTTCAAGGACATAACACTTAAACTTTGGTTCTATCTGCTTCCAACTCTGGAGTGATGATATAGCCTTTAGATACCAACTATATTGAAATATTTTTTCCAACACATGTTCCCTCAAATTAACCCTCAAGGGTACCAAAAATTAAGGTTGGATGCGTCCTACTTAGGGCATCAGTCACCACATTCTCCTTTCCCTTAATGTATGAGATCCCAAAATCATACTAACTCATGAATTCACTCCATTGCCTCTGCCTAACATTCAAATATACCTGAGTGAAGAGGTACTTGAAGCTCTGATGACCAGTTCTTAACTCAAAGCTTCTCCCAACAAGGTAATGTCTCTATATTTTTAAGGATAACATCACTGCTGCTAATTATAAATCATGGGTAGCATATAATTACTCACGTTTCTTCAAATTTCTAGATGCATAAGCTACTAATTTGCCTTCTTGCATCAACACTTCTTCCAATCCTTGCTTTGAATCATCTATGTAGATAATGAAGTATTTTTCCATGTCAGGCACTCAAAAGATCGATGCACTAGTTAGTAACCATTTTAGTTTGGTGAATGCTATGTCACATTTATATGTCCATTCATACCTAACCCATTTTTGTTTTAATGTGGTGATGGTTTTTGTAATATTTGAAAACCCTTCCACAAATCTATGATAATAACCTGCTAGCCTAGTGAAGCTATGCATCTCATGAGAATTTTTTGGCACTGGCCAATCCATTATGGCCTTTACTTTTTCTGGATCAACAAAAATACCTTATCCTAAAATGATGTTCCCAAGATAATGAATTTATTTTGAAAGAAGGAAAATTTTGACAATTTTCATACAATTGATTTTCCCTTAAGCAGGTTAACACAACCCTTAGGTGCTCTTCACGCTGCTTTGAATTCTTAGAATACACTAGAATATCATCCAAAAATACTTGCACAAATTGGTCCAAATATTTCCTGAACACCCCATTCATGAGACTCGTGAATAATGATGGTGCCTTGGTTAACCCAAATGGTACAACTACGAAATCGTAGAGTGCAAACCAAGTTCAAAATGCAGTTTTTGGGATATCACCTTCCTTAATCCTCAATTGGTAGTATCCAGATCGTAGATCGATCTTTGAGAAAAAAATTTCTCCCTTCATTTGGTAAAATAGGTCATCTATTATAGGCACCAGGTACCTATTATTTATTATGGATTTATTCAAGTCTCTATAATCTATGCATAGCCTTAAGGAGCCATCCTTCTTCTTAAAGAAAATTTCTAACGCACTCTAAGGTGAAATACTAGGTCTAATAAATCCCAAGTCTAAAATGTATTTCAACTGCATTTGCAACTCACAATGTTCTGGGGTTTTCAT
Source organism: Pinus albicaulis (assembly GCA_034641835.2). Lineage (NCBI taxonomy): Eukaryota > Viridiplantae > Streptophyta > Pinopsida > Pinales > Pinaceae > Pinus > Pinus albicaulis. Next base: position 34,468 of record JAXQQM020064699.1, read on the forward strand.
CCTGTAGGGTGTCTTGGATATTAGTTTTGTACTAGTTTTTAAGTCAATTATGAACTTGATCTCCCTCACAGGTGGTAATATAGGCAATTCCGTATGTAAAACATCCTTGAATTCTGACAAAATTGGGTACTGATCTAGGGAGGGTCATTTTTGGTGACTTAAAACCTCAACCACATATAGTTTACAACCTTTCCACAGACAAAGCTTTACCTTCATTGTGGATATGAATCGTAGGGACACTACTATCTTGATACCACAAATATCAATTTACCTACCTTCATCATCTAAAAAAATCACCTTCTTTTTGAAACAGTATACCAAAGATCGATGAGCTTCTAGCCAGTCCATTCCAATGATTACATCCTACATCCCCAATGTTGTAACATATTACTTCAACTTAGTTGTACACACCCCTAGGTTCACTTGACATTGATCAACATTAGGTTCTAGCGCTTGTTTTACCTAGAAGCCATTTTGACTTGTTTAAATTCATCATGCTCATAGGCTACCAACCCTCATTTTTCTAATGAAACTACTGAAATGAAACTATCTATAGCATCAGAATCAAACTAAATTTTAATGTTTAAATTTTTTATCATACCTACAGCTTCTGCCTTGGCAGACTAGTGTTCCACTTTTTGGTTATCAACTATTGCATAGATTCGATGGCGGTTGCTTGCCTCCCCCATTAGCGCTTTTCCTTATCTACAGTTTTTTACCTATTTGTAACTCAAGAAAATCATGCTAGTAATGAGGTTCCCCAAATCCCCATCAAGTGATGCAAGGTAGACACTGAACATAATGTTGTCGAGTTCTTTGGAAAGATTTATTTCCTGTGAGACCCCTACCCCTCCTCATGGCTCCTCTTGTTTGTCTTTGATTTGTATGATTCCTCGAAGCTATCAATGAAGATGCACTAGAAACCATTGAAATTCCCATTTTCGGTGCTCTAGGTAAAACCTTGTTTCCATATGGGGGTGGCCTCAAAATTCCTCCCCTATAGAAGGTATGAAGGGCCTTCCCCATAAAGCTTGGTTGGTAAGGAAAAATGATTTTTTTTCCACCTTTTAAGTCTAAGTGATCTTAAACATAACGAGCATGTTCAATAGCTCCTGCAACTGAGGATGGTTTCCACATCCCCACCATTTCCCTAATCTTAGGGTTCAATCCATAAATGAAACGATCTGTTTGGCGTTGATCAATGTCCATGTAGGAGACATACTTGACCAATTCCATGAATATAATCTCATATTCCTCTACTGTGTGGTTTCCCTGTTCCAAAGCATGGAAGGATCCTACTTGTTGTTCTTCATAAGATGATGGTAGGTAATTTTTCTTGAATATCCCCTCAAATAAATCTCACGTAAATATGTCAGGAGTGAGGTGTAGTTGACACTCTAAGTTACCCCACCAATTCAGGGCACAATCTCTAAGTTGGAATATCACTATTTTATCTATTGAATTGGAAGTATAATCTCTTAGTGCAAAGCACTTTCTCATTCCCTCTAACCAAGCTTCTGTTCGTTCACTAGCACGACCTCTAACAAACTCTGGGAGCTTAATATTTTGGAGCTCCCTCGTAATGTCCTAGATTGGAGGTCTTGGTCCAAAATGGATTCAATTTTGCCTCAAGATCAAGGTCTTCAAATGAATATGAAAATAGGATAAAGTTGAAATGCTAGTCAACGAGATTCCAATGGTGTGAATGATGCGTAAAACTGAGTTCGTATGAAGAAGTTGTGGCCAGTAAAATTTTATGAAAAATTAGTGAAAAATAACAAAAGTCAAAGTAAAAAAAAATGGTCAAGTCAATGGTCAGGATGATTGATTCGAATGAGCCAATCCCGACTTGACACGTGGTAGCCTGGATTTTTCCCAATTTGGCTTCATTTCCAAAATTTTGGGGATCAGAGAGGATCAAACCCCTGACCTCTTGGAATGCAACGATTTCACCGAAGTCCACTTACAAGTCGAGCTATCATGTCTCTTGGTATTAAATGTAAATACATTGTATTTATTTGTTATCAGGATTGTCACCGCCGGAAAATATCTGGACAATCAGGGTCAACCCCACGACTTCTAGAACCTTAAAAATGTGTTTAATGTGTGGCATATATATCATATAATTGTTACTATATATCACAAGGTTTTAATGCCACATTTATATATTGCATAAATCTATGTAATTGCCGGAGTGAGGAAAGAAGGATCGGGCGGGGGTTTCAACCCGCCGACCATCAAAAACACGTTATATACAGAGCGTTCAATGTAGTTAGATAGACATGATGCTGAGTAGTGAAGATTATGAACCAAGCCACCGAAAAATTATTTAATTCAATGCAGAGTCGAACTAACCCAAACCACCAACACATAGTTCGAGGTGGTTTTCTGCAGAGAAAGTGGTTTTTCGTAAAGGCAGAGGTGGTTTTGGATTTCTCCAGGGGGTCTCGAGGTCACAGTGGCAGAATATAAGCAAGTTTATATTCATTTTACTCAAAATTTGTAGCCCGTCACAATGGTGAGGTCCACTTTCTTATTTGAGTTTCTGTTTTTGAGATCATACCTGTAAAAGCATTTTGAAGACAAAATAAAGCAGTCAACACTAGAAGCTAAGGACCCAGAGACGTAGCCAGGAAGTCTGGTGAACTCCATTATTAAATTCTTGCTATGTTGATGTGTTTGAATGTGTTTTTATGTTGTTTCTGTTATTCACAATATTATCAATATATTGCACTAAGTAACATAAGTTGCTCACATAGACGTCAATAATACCTTTTTCATAAATCAGATCAAGTGGTAGAAAAGCTTAAGGCTAATTTTTAAAGGTTTGACAATGTCATGTGAATATTTGAATGCTTACTAGGTAAAAGTTCAAACAAGGAGAAGGAGAACTTGTTCAAGAAAATCTAGAGATTGAAAGGGTATTTTCACAAAAGAAGATGACGGAAGAAAATGTATTAGGAAGAGAAGCTAAATTCGTGGACAACTTCATGAAAATACGTGCGATGGTAGAAGAGATGTATAAATAGTTTATAAAGCGCAATGGTGAAGGCACTTCATCACCTAAAACATACAAAGAATTGGGGGAAAATCCTCCTACATTATTTCCACCATCTCCTTCATCATCACCATCATCGTCATCATCGTCCTCTTCTCATGAATATAGTTCTTCTAAAAATAATAAGAAGAAGAAATCCTCTTTGATCAAATTAGATGTAAAATTTTATTTTCTAATTTATGATGGTGAGCTTAACACTGAAAAGCTTGATAATTTGATAAGAAAAATTGAAGTGTATTGCAGGGCATAGAAAGTTGTTTCAGAAAGAAAGAAGATCCAGCTTTATGGTGGGAAGTTGTTTCGTCTTGGAGGAACTGCACTTCTATGGTGGGAAGGTAAGACAGAAGCAGATCTACAAAAACATGGTAAAATCATTTTGACATGGAATGAATTTGTTTCTGTTATTAAAAGACAATTCTATCCTTTGTCTTATATGCAACAAGCTATGAAGAGTTGGCAAACATTGCGTCAGTTATGTTAGGGTCCTATAATAATAGGGTTCATAAAAGTGTGAATCTACTTTGATAAGTCTTGTAAATATGTACATACCTTTCTTTTTGCAATTTGTTTTCCCATATTTTGAAAAAATGAAAATAAAAATAAAATAAAAAAGAGGGTAAAAATTGATAAAAGAAAGATCAAAGGACTTAGAAAAATATAAACCCCAAAAGAAAAGAAATAAGACCTGAAAGTGAGAAATTCCAAATGCCACTACTTTAATTTTACTACAAAGAATAATGATTATGAGCAGAGTGTCAATAAATGCCATAATCCATGATCAGTTAAATAGTTTAATCTTAACTTTCATGCTTAAATTTCATGTTTTAGATAGAGAGTAAAGATTTTTCAAACTGTTTAAACTTAAAAAATCGGTATATAGGTAGAGAATAATGAGGAGCTCAACAGTTTAATCTGAGCCCTAAGATGAAATAAGTTAGATTTAGATTAGTTTTATGCTTTGAAACAAAATTTTTTAAGGTTGCAAGCCTAGATGCACCTGCAAAATGAAGAAAAAATGTTAGAAATAGAAGTTGGGTAGGTATAAAGTAGTGGAACAATCATGTAAATAATACATCATCTAGAAAAATCACTAATTTCCCCTCCCCCATGAGTATTCAGTATTCTAAGCTACCAGTCAAACAAGCTCAGAGCATTTCTCTGACTTTTGTTGAGACCAGACACAAGGCTCTATGACTGGATAGTTAAAAATATTGAGATTTTATGATTAAATCCTCATTTATCATCATTTACCCTTCATTTATACATTAAAACCCCTTTTTATTAAGTAAAAACACATTCTTACTTAGTAAAATTGTAACCCTATAATAATTAACTTCATCCCTTAATAAGCATTCATAAAAACCCACAAAAGAACATTTATCCTAAGTATTAAAGTAAAAGAAATATAAAGATGAGAAATGCTTTATTTTGTACTATACTTAGAGATAATGTATATTTTGTTTTAGACTACCCTTTCATATTAAACTTTAACATATTTTATTAAATCCCTAAGAAATACAGTCTCCTAGTTATTAATTCCCTTATATTTAAAATACCCCTAAAACCCACTATTATATTGTTTAATACCAAAGTCTATTATCCATGTGCACAAATATAAAAACCCAAAATTAAAAGCCCTTTGGTCTAAAACTATTGTTATTCAAATACCATGCCCCTATGGTCTTTAAAATATTCAAAAATTTTAAAACTATATAATAAACTAAAATCCTCCCTGCATATGTTAATTAGAACATCTCACAAATGTTTTAAAAATCATACTACTACCCCCACTTATAACCGTATATTCCAAAGTTTTTGAATGGATTAAATCATTTTTATAAGGTTCAAAAAACATAGCCACTTATGCGTAAAAGCCCACACCTTTGTATATTCACTAAAACATTATCATATGTTTTAAAGCCATCATTTATCCTGCCGCTATGTATAAACAAACCCATATATATATATATATATATATATATATATATATATATATATATATATATATATATATATATATATATATATTTTAAAACTTTACCCCTCAACCATATCATAAAGGTTTAAACCCACACTAACACTTCCGTTTATATAATTAATGTCCGGTCCCACCTTTCCACTCCAATGCAACTCTCGAAACGATCGCGAATGTTCACTTCAAACCTTTTGATATGAGGGTAGACTTTTGATATCACATAGATTAGATGCACGACCTCCCGATAGCCAAAGCCACGCGAAATAGGCAGTTTTGTATTGACTCCTCCCCTCCATGGGGCCTCTCCTAATTGGATCGCATGAGTTTTGTTTAAAACCGCTTACCACTTGAAACCTACGCGATAAACAACTAATTTAAAGAGATCCTATTTACCATCACTGCAGAGTCAATAAACCAAATATTTCAACTTCAACCAGACCTCCAAGTAGTCCCTTTGTTTATTGAATCCCTCACTAAGCTATACATTGGCTTAGACTTTCCTAAAAGTTTTGTGATTTTTCAGAATTTTGTGCCCCTTCATGTTGAAATTCATAAGTTAAACCCTCCATATTCAACTTCCAAGTTCCATGAAGGTTCAAGGAATGTAATCTCCATGCTTTCCTTCATAATTGGGTATTTCATTGATGAGCACACTGATGAGTCAATCTTGGGATTTTTTTCCACCTTTTGTCCAGGTCAACCACCTTCAGACTTTATATTTGACTATGTTGGTTTCATTGCTGATAGCATTCACTATAAATTGACTATTTTACAGTTCGAAGGAATATTTAGATATACCTCATATATTTTCCACTTGCTTCTATTCTTTCAATCAGAGAGCTTTCCAATTACACTTCAAAAGTTTGATATAGAAGGAAAACCCCTATCAGTTATATTTTGGACATCTATACTCAGAAAATAAGGCACATAATTCAATTATTTAGACTTTGCGGAGTTATTTTTACATCCATTGATCACCATCTTGTCAAAAACAGAGAAACCTAGAATCAGTGATGAAATGAAGAGAATCTTGCAGCTATTAGAGTAGAGAAAAGTGGGTGATTGTTATATATATGAGAAATTCACTCAAATCAGAGTTTTTGGTTCTAACTTGTTGCTTTACAAGTTACCTAAGCATCCATCAATGAGGATCTTTGCCTTAGAATGTATTAGGCAAATCCTAAATTCAGATTCAATTAATTTCATGGAAACCAAAAATAAGACCCAATTCAAACTCAAAAATCAAATTGGACCTTTCATATGTAATCACAGAGATGCAGAAAAGGAATCAACAAGTCAACTAATCGAATATAAATTAGAAGAAAACTTCCCATGGAATTATGATCCACAAGGGATCTTAATTAAGCTAAGGGTAAAATGTAAATTGACACCATTTACCCATGAGTTAAAGCCACAAATAGAGAAGTTTTTTAATCAAATTGAGTGGGTTGAAAACACTTTAACTGAGGCAGTTAACCAAAGGAATACTAGTCACAATTTGGAAATTGCCAAAACAGCCAGAAACATCCATTAAGAGAATCAGAGGAGAAGGAGCTTATACTGCAGAGACTACAACAGCAAAAAAGTTTAAGATAATTTACAATAAGAGGCCAAAACTAGATACATCAACTAAAGCTAAAGCAACAATAGATGTTGAAGAAATAGAGACCTTGAATATGAACATTGCACAGGCAGAGACCAATGTAGCCACTATAATAATCAGTGAGCCAAATCAGAATCAAGAACAACTGAGTAATGAAGAGACATAGATGATGGAAAGGCAAGAAAGTATGGAGGCTTCTTCCTCACATTCAACCGAGGAAAAATATTTAGATATTAAGGAGAAATACAAGAAAATCAAGTTGAAGAATGAGGAAATCAAAAATGAAATATATTCTCAGTTTTTGAAGTGAAAGATAGGTAATCAAAATAGATTCTTATCAGCATTTGATTATTTAACTAAAAAATTGATTATGTCAGTATTACAGCCCACAATACTAGTGCCAAAGACAGTGGTTGACTATAAAAAAGTTGATATGGAAGTAGCTACAGAAAAAATCCATGAATTGGATCAAATTGAATTCATAGGAAAACCTTAGAGAAGCTCTATTCCACAGTAAAAAAAAAAGCTATGAGCACTCATAAGCTACAAAATACCATCTCTAATATTCAAGATCAAATGAAGATGGATAAATCTTCATTATATGCAAAGGATATAAGGATAAAGGCCTTAGAAGATTTAGCATTACAGGTAGGATATTATCCTACAAAAATCAAAGCAGCAGAAGCATTGGTTAAAAAGAAAAATGAGGACATCTTTACGTTGAGGAAACAACTCAAGCTTCCTCAAGGTGAGCATCCTCAGATAAATGAAGTTTTACAGGATCAAAAGGAGAAAGATGAAATGATGAGTTTTATACTTCAAATGACAGCTCAAATTAAGGAAATGGAAGTACATATGGACCAAGTTGTCCAAGAAAAGGAGACAATTAAAGAACTAGTCATTCCTATAGTAATCCAAGTCATCACAATAGTAGTCCCTTGAAACTTTAGGAGAAACTTTTGGCACCTAAAGATCCACTGGCCACTGCAGTGCTAGTGACTTCTTCAACAAGTTCAATAACTGAATCCTCCACAACAGTGTTGCCACCTACAGATGAAAGCAGTCAACTAGTAAAATAAATGGAAGAGATGTCCTTGAATACCAATGAAATCATTAGATTGAGAAATATAATTGAAAATAATGAGAAGAAAAAAAAATAAACTCAGATAGATGCTAAAATACAAGAACAAAATGCCCACAGATTGAGTGAAGAGGTAAACAAGCTCCAAAAAGAATTAACTCTCAAGGATCAGATATCATATATTAAAAATTTCCTATGGAGTAATGTAATTCAAGCCATCCATGATGTTTGGCCTTCAATTCAGGTAATTTTTTAGCAGAGAGAGTTATTATTGGCGGCCAAAGTAGAGATCCAAAAGACACAAGCTGATTTAGCTGATAAACCAAAACAGTCTGTAAGGTTAATAAATTTCCTCAACAGCAAGAATAGACAAAAACTTGAAGAATTTAAGATCAATGATAGGAAAACAACTATCCTAGAACTTAGGAAAGTTACCACCAAAAGAAATTTAATGAGGTAGATTCAAGAGAAATCTGAAGGAATGAATACTGCTATTACTAGATTCATGGTTAAATTCACCAATTTAGGGCAAAAGGGACTTCCTGATATCATGGTTATTAATGATAATTTAATTCCTCAAAATGATTATGACAAGGAGATAAGAGAACATTCCAAGGGGCAGTTGAACAAGCTAACAGCTCAAGGTATTCCCACAGGAAAAGTATTGTTAAAACGTTTTGAAGATTTGTTTTATTTGCAGTATGAAACCAAGAACTTATTTTTCATAAATCCCACATTTTCTAGGTACAATGAGGCTGATGAGAATTTTAGGAAACTCAAGAATATTCAAATTCTTAAAAACAAGGATTGGCAAGCATTGACTAATTTTCTATGAAGAATGAAAATAAAATAATTAAAGAAGAAAAAATTTGTTTGCTGATTCCACTGTCAAAACAGATTTTACAACAAAAAGCAGTTTTACTAAAAGTTAAAGAGTATCATTAAGAAAGAGTATCAGTGAAGGCAAGTTAGATTCTGAAAAGTATCTAAAGAGCCAGCAGAGAGGACACATAAGCAGGCAGCTGCTTCTTATCTTAAAATAGTTTCTATTTATTTTGAATAAAATAGGACAATTTGCTAAATTGTTGAGCAACTATCACTATTATTGTTGTAAGATATTTCATTTTCCTAAGTTAATTCCTAGAAGTTATCTAGGATATTTTTTCAAACATTATGTATAAGTACTTCACTCTTTTGAAGTATTTTGGTGTGGAATAGAATTTTTGGAGATTACTATAGATATTTTGTTGACTTGGTGGTTTTGGATTTCGATTTTGAGTAGCAGACTGGATCAAAAATTTGGCATCATACTTCAGGATCCCTGTGATAAGCTATCTGGAGTGAAGTACTATCTTAAAATTTTCATCGTTATCTTATTTTTTTACATGCATGCGTCTGTGTTTTAATTCTAAATCTGAATGTATAACTAGGAGTATTACCACAGGACATGTTAATAGTACCTTGTTTTTAACTACTTATAATTTATTTGTTTTCTTCTTATTTCTGGTGTAGGGAACCCTTAATTTCTCCCTCTCCCATTTGACCTCTATCTTCTACTTCTGTTATCCGTATTTAAGGATTCTTAAGTGCCCTTTATCCCGATCATACCATCTCAAAAACCAATTTTCCAAGATCTCCAAGGGTTATCTATCTTGCCTTGCAAACACTTGACCTTTTAGGCCTTGATCCCAGTTATGTTAGCTTGAATTAGACTCCATAGCCCAATGGAAAAGTATATTTCCCTCTATCTACTCTCCAAGTGAAATTTTCCCACCAAATCCAACAAAACCAAACCAAATATGCACTTTAATAACTAGCCTAATATTCACAAATTAAAACAAAGTTAAAATTGCAAGGGAGAGCCCTCTCTAAACCCTAGGAAGGCCAGATCCTAGAGTTTGAAGTAGGTTTGTGGTTACCTCTAGTATTCTTTGAATAAAACCAAAATCCCACAACTTAATAATTTACTGGAGTGAATACATTACTGGTGACCATACTGGGGAAATAACGAGTCCTCAGTCATAAAATTAGTCTTAAAGGAATCATTTAATTCATCCTTTTACTTTAAGATTTTTTTTATAGTTTGTGGGTATTGAAAATTGTAATTTTGGCTTCTAGGAAAGTCTATTATACGAGGTCTAACTCGGATCCTAAGCTTATTGTTATAGTAGATGACCCGGACTGAATTGGTAAAAAGAAAAAAAAAAACATAAATCTTGGAGGCTGAAATCTCATTAATAAGAGTCAATTCATTACCAATTGAATTAGTAAGTCTTCAAGATATTGATTTTGATCTGAAATTTTAGAATTCCTTATATAAAAGTAAACCTTAAAGTGATTTAAAAACTGTTGCTTTAGACCCTAATTTTATTTCATTTTTGAAGGCAAAACAGAAATCTATTGCAGTAAGTTCTAAATCTAAGAAAGCTGAATATCAAACCAAATTTGGAGAAATTAATGTTACTATTCTAAAGGATATTGATGAAGCTATGAAACTAGCTCATTTATTGACTTATGCAAATAGACCTCCAGTTTCTCAATTACACACCAAAAAAATTCCATCTAGAGATTCATCTATGTATGTTGTTACATCATTCATAAATACTACCACCAGCTCATCTACAGATCCATTTATCCCTAAAATACCTATACAACCTAGAGTATTATCTCCACCAATCACCTCATCCACTATATCCATTAGTTCACCTTTTGATTTCTTAAAAACATCATCCTAATTTCCCAACACTTAAAATAGTACCTTTAGTTCATCCACTATCATTTCCGATACAACTCCAACTAGTTCTACCTTACCTCCTAGTAAATCTAAGCTTGAAGTTATGGCTACTAGATATGCTCCCCTTGTCCTACCATAGAAACTTCATGACATGCCACAAAACTATAAAAAAAAATTACCATTCTTTGATGGCACTACTCAATATACTACTCAAAAACACATTTCTAAGGTGAGAAACTTCTTTGAAATTTATGAAATTGATGATTTAGATGTTCAAATGAGACTGTTTTCTCAAAATTTGATAGGAGCAATTAAGAAGTGGTTTAAATACTTAGCTACTGGTAGTGTAACCGATTTAGCTTTATTTTTTACTTTGTTTTTAAATAAATGGGAAAAGAAAAAGAACCCCCTCCAAATTTTTTCTGAATTTCATTCTTTGAAAAGAGCTCCAAATGAGTCAGTCCAAGATTACTGCACCAGATATAATAGTGTCTATAATTCTATCCCTGCAAATCTGAAACCTACTCCATATTAAGTTCTGATCAAATTCCCTAATGGATTTGATACAAGTATGGCCTACCAATTAAGGGAAAGAGATGCGGACACCTTATAAGAAATGCAAACTGATGCAGTTAGTGTAGAAGTGAACATTCTAGCCGGAAAAGCTAGACTTAGAAATGAAAGACGAGTGACTATTAAAGAATAAAATTCTAATACAGATACAAAAATGAATGTTATAGATAAAACTTTAGAAAAGTGATTGATAGAATAGATAATATAGAGATAAGACCTCAGTGGGATAACCAACTACAAATTAGAAATCCCAATTTTAGAAAAAAACATAAATTCTTTAAAAGCAAAAGAAACATCCGCAGACCAAACAGTTAGGCCACCATTCCAAGAGAACTATGTTGAAATTTCTCAGAATAATAATGATGATGATGAGGATACTATTAATCTAATGGGAATTGATAAAAATAATACTATTTTCCTTACTCAGGAAGATCATGAATTGTTTGAACTTCAACAGCTTAAATTAGATTCTAGTGAATCCTTTGATTATAAGCAAGGTTATTACTATGCAATAAATGAAATACACAACAAATATAACCTTAGAAACAATAAAAAAAATGAGTCTTCTACTAAGAAAGCTTCACAAACTCGGAATAAAAAAAATAGTAGAAGCCCCTAAAATAGAAGTTCTGCAAATTCTCCCAAGGGAAAAGAAGCAAAACTCAAATTCTTCCCAAAACATTTCTAGTCCTAAAAAAGCATTAGGCCCTAAAATTTTTGATATTACTGATGAAGTTGCTCAAGTTGGAAAAGATTCTCAAAAATCTACTACTGCTAAAACCTCTAATTATGTAGAAACAACAAATTTAGATCCTAAAAAACCTTCTGCTGATCCTAAAATAGTAGACCCAAAGACTGTTACTTCAAAAACATTTGATGAAAATTCCAAGTTAGAAAAAACATCTACTTCTTTAAAAACAATCCCTGAAAAGAAAGTTAGAAGTATTAAAACACAAGACACACAAACAGAGAATCCTTAAACAATTGAAAATGAAAAAACAACTGTAGAAAAGCAAGATAAACCAACACAAACTACAGTTACCAAAGAAGAACTGATTCAAATCAATAAAACTCAACATGCATTCAACATACAATCAAAAATTACAAATCTTAAAGTACCAATTAATTTGACTAAATTGGTAAAAAATGACTTGTATGAATCAGCCATAATTGAAACATTAAGTATGAATGATGGAGAAGATGCCATAAATGTGAATGATGATCTGCCAGAGTTTATTTTTGGCCCAACTGTAAACAGAAAACATGAAGATGGTGCAATTCCTCCATTTTATATCAGTCTCACCATTCATGATCAAATTATACATAACACAATGCTAGATTCAGGAGCTTCCCATAACCTAATTCCAAAGCCATCATGGAAACTATAAATCTAGAAATTACAAGGCCATACAAAGGTTTTTTTTCTTTTCATTCCAGTAAAGTTAAATGATTAGGTTTAATCAAGGATTTCTGTGTAACACTAGTTCAATACCCTGGTAAGAGTATATTAATGCACATTTTAGTAGCTAATATCCCACCAAAATAGGGTATGATACTTTCTCTCTCATGGGTGTAGAAATTTGAATAACTGATATATTATTTACCGAGATTCTCCTGGTCACACACTATTTTAACTTCATGCAAAATACAAAATATCTTCTATCATTTATCATTAATTGCGAAAATAAAAACAATCGCATGCACACATTAAAGCCATAAACAATCACACATATGAACACAGTATTTTATGGGAAAGCTTAAAGCTTAAAACACCCAACTATCTATATATTATATTTCATAGAGATCAAGTAACAATCATTATACAAAGCTCCTCACAAAGCTCTCAGTACAATCTCCAATTGCTACACACTAATCAAGCCCGATCTAGAAAATCACATGCTCCAATCTCTACCACCTGATAGCTTGCCTCTACTGCGCAATCACTGCTGAAGAATGGCTCTAAATGAACTCAAATTTTTCCAGCCTTGATTACACAATCCTCATTGGAATCTCCAATCACTGGTTGTTGCAAATCATGCTACAGTATAGTCATAACTGATAGTCACGCTGCTCTTTCACCTACCTCTTCATTGGTCTCCACTGAAACTGTCCATGCACTATAATTAACTAATGTATTCTTTATTTGATTAATGAGTTAATAATTAGTGAATTAATTAATAATTAATTCACACCACTCTCACTAGTGTATCAAACAGTTAGACTAGATACAACTAGCTAAACTATGTTTAACTCAGTTAAACTGAACATAACTCCATCGACTGCCTCAATAACTCCACCAAACTCTGTCACATGATTTCTAACTGAATTATCCATGCAATAGCTCCACTTAACCCTCGTAGAATAATGTAGTTCCTTCGTCAGCTCCCCGTGCCACATCCGTGCACTTAATCAAGGGTTCAAGAGAATAAGATAATGTTTATAGTGCAAATATTATTAAGAGCTAATAGTATCCATATATCTATCTTTAGACTGCAATAAAAAAATAGATTCCGCCCAATATGTCTAAAAAAATAGAGGTCCATCTATTTTTACCAACATGACCAATACTCCAAGAATAACATACTGCAACCCCTGGACCATGCTCCATAAGTCTAAAAATAGACATAGTCTAAAAATAGACTTTGCGCCAGAATTTGCCTGCGGGCCCACTTAGTGAAGGCGACTTCATTTCACTAAGCTCCATCATCTTGCTGCATCCTCAACACTCCCTCTCAGCAAGATATGGATTATCTGCAACCCCTATCCTGCCTCTGTGGAATTCGAACTTGCTCCTGGTGAGCGCCTTCGTCAGGATGTCGGCATCCCGATCCTCCGTGGGAACATATGAAAGCATCATGATTCTCCGCTGAACACAATCTCTGATATGATGGTACCTGATGTAGATATGTTTGGACCTATCATGAAATACTGGATTAGCCGAGAGCTTGATGCAGCTCTGGTTATCACAGTAGATCACTGTAGGCTCCAAATGCAACCTGAACAAACCTGCGAGGATCTTCCTCATCCAAATAGCCTCACATGCAGCCAAACTTGCTGCCATGTACTCGGCCTCTGCTGAACTGAGTGCCACGGATCTCTGCTTCCTGCTGTACCAGGAAACTGCTGTCGACCCAATACTGAAAACTCCTCCAGAAGTGCTCTTCCGGTCCGTTGGACTCCCTGCCCAATCTGCATCAGTGAAGCCAGAAAGCTTCACTCCATCCTCCTGTCTGTACCATAGACCATATCCGGATGTGCCTCTGATATAGCGCAATACATGCTTGCCCGCCTTCCAAAAGAGCTTGGTAGGCTTAACCATAGCTTGCGAAAGCTGGTTAACTGCATAGCATATATCGGGTCGAGTATTGACCAGATACATCAACGACCCCACCAACTGTCGATAGACAGTGGCATCCACTACCTCTTCCGAAGTAGCATCTCCCTTCCTCCAACCTCCAGGAAGAGGGGTATCAACAGGCTTGCAGCCTTGCATGTTGAACCTCTCCAGAATCTCCCGGGCATACTTGCCCTGAGAAACAAACAGTCCTCCACTGCGCTGCCAAATCTCCAATCCCAGGAAATAATGAAGGATGCCTAAGTCCTTCATCTCAAACTCTCGTGCAAGATCCTCCTTGCATGAAAGTATCAACTGCTCATCGCCAGTCAAAATCAGATCATCTACATACAGTACGATGATCAACAGCTTCCCCTCCACCACAATCTGGTACAGGTTAGGATCTGCCTCACTCTTGGAGAATCCAAGTCCGGTAAAGTAGCTGTCTATCCGAGTGTACCAAGCATGAGGTGCTTGCTTCAGCCCGTACAGTGCTCTCTTGAGTCGGCACACATGCGACTCACTGCTGAAGATCTCGAAACCTTCAGGCTGCTCTATGTACACCTCCTCCTCAATAACTCCATTGAGGAACACAATCTTCACATCCATCTGATGAATGTGCCACCCCATCTGCGCTGAGAGAGCAAGGATCGTCCGTATGGAAGAGTACCTTGCGACAGGTGCAAAAGTCTCCTCATAGTCAATCCCCTCGATCTGTGAGAAGCCACGGGCGACAAATCTCGCCTTGTACTTCTCCACACTCCCGTCGGCTGCCTGCTTCACCTTGTAGATCCATCGCGAACCTACAACTGATTTCCCAACCGGTCTTGGGACAATCTCCCATGCACTGTTCCTGATGATCGAATCATATTCTTCGATCATGGCATCAACCCATGCGGGTTCCTCCACAGCTTCCTCAAAAGAGGATGGCTCTGTCACAACACATTGACTCATAAGAGACATGTATCCAGTGTACCGATCCGGTGACTGTCTCTGTCTGCGCTGTGCTGTAGGTGGTCCTACAACCTTCTCTGCATCCCGAGCCAGTCGCTCAGCTTCTGTAGTGCGCATGCGCCCTCTGATGGTTGGCGCTGCCTGGGTGGTTTCTTCCACCTCCTGAACCTCCCCTTGTGGCTGATCCACATCCGGAAGCTCCTCCTTAGGAACTAACAGCTCCTCATCTGCATGCAAGTGTAGCTCCCTCTCAAGCGAACACTGCATGGCTTTCTCCTCCTGAAATTTTATATCCCGTCGCACAACAGTCTTGTGACTGTCTGACAAATACACCCGATAGTTGTGAGGTGTATCGTGTACCCCACAAATATTCCAACCTTAGCAGTTGGATCCAGCTTCCTTCTCGCATCCTTCGTCACATGCATGTAGACAGGAGAACCAAAAATCCACAAATGGGAAATATCAGGCCTCTTGCCAGAATAAGCCTCCTCTGGTGTACTCATGCCAAGAACCTTGTGAGGACAACAGTTCTGCACATACACTGTTGTATTGCATGCCTTAGCCCACAAGTGAAGGGGTAGGCCCTGATCATGCAACATCGCCCGTGCAGCACCCACGATCGTTCTGTTCTTCCGCTCAGCCACCCCGTTCTGCTGTGGGTTATGGGGTGCGATGAGCTCTCTTCACCCTTCGCCACAAAAGTCCTGACTGCTGTAGATGAATTCACCACCATTGCTTACTCCTAAGATCCTTTCACCTCGTTTTCGATTCTTCCACCACCTTGAACTCATAGAACTTGAGTATGTATCACTCTTCTTCTCGCATGAAGAGATCCAACACTTCCGAGAAAAATCATCAAAAAATATCACATATTACCCGTGTTTTTTCATTGGGATTTCCAGAAAGGTCCACAGACCGTGTGAATTATCTCAGATCGTCGTGGCTTGACTATCCTTCTCGTGAAAGGTGGATTTCCACTAATTTTCCCAAGGTACATCCCTTGCACCGATATGATCGCACAAGAGTACCCTTAGGAGGCCCAGTAAAACTGCTGTAGTATCTTCAAAGCTCCATGGTGAAGGTGGCCCTATCTCCTGTGCCACAGCTCGCCATCATCCTGGCTCACTACTCCTTCTGCCTTGCCTGCCATTGTTGCGCAGCCATATACCTGTAATTGATAAAGTTTACTAACTCAAACCCCTATCCTCCGGGTCTCACCAGTTGCCTTACTGCGCAGGAAAGCCTTTCCCTCGCTAAAGACAACATCATATCCCTTGTCTTCTAACATCGCCATAGAGATAAGATTCTTCTTCAATCCCGGAACATGCATCACATCCTTCAATATGAAAGGTTTACCAGACTCCCTCTCAAAGGAAATGGTCCCGATACCAGTCGCACTGTATCTACCATCATCGCCCATCTCGATGTGCACTCCAAGATCCTTCTCATCCAGATCACTGAACAAATTTTTGTCTCCGGTCATATGAAAAGACGCACCACTGTCAAGAAACCACACTAAACCCATCATACTTGAGACCAAGCATGCGATCAGTGAAAAATCCAGCTCAAACTGCGAGGCTAAGGCCTCTCCAGCTGCAGATCCAGCAGCCTGCTTATTTTTCTTCTTCTGTGGAAAATTAGTGGTGTAATGTCCGTGTTGGTGACAGTGAAAGCACTTCACCTTGGACATGTCCTGCTTCTTGCCTTTCGCACCGGATTGAGAAGATTTCTTGCTCTTCCCCTTCTTTTCTTTGGCATCCAAAGCACAATTCTCTTCATCTGAGTTCTTTGATGAATATCCGTCCCTGGTACTCCGCCTTATCTCTTCTTGCACAAGATCCGACCAAAGTCGCTCCCATCCTGGCAATTTCTCCCGACCATTGACAGAGTCCTGATAGGAATGCCAACTCTTCGGAAGCCTAAGGAGAGCCAAGCTCACCAAGTCCTCATCATCAAAAATAACCCCCACACTTCCCAGCTCATCCCTGCATTGGATGAACTTCGTGAGGTACTTGGGCATACTTTCGCCTTTCTCCATTTTTATGTTCCTGAGTTTATCCTTGAGCGCCAACTTCCTCTGGTCGCTCTTGCTTTGGAATAAGTCTGTCAACACTTTCCACATCAAGAATGGAGAAGCCTTACCATGAAGGCCGGACACTATGTGATCCTTTACACCTTCCAACAGAATCCTTCGACACTTTTTTGTCTTCTTTTGCCTTGCGTTAAGTGCGGCAACATCGCTAGAAGAAGGTTTTGGAATTTCTGCATCTATGAACTCCTTCAACCCATTTTCATCCAGCACCGCCTCCATCCTATCCTTCCATGCAATATAATTCGAGCTTCCCTCAAGGGCATACTCCAATCGCAATCCGTTGAAAGACATCTCAACTTCGACACCAAGAAAACACTGCTGCAAATTCGAATTCCACCAGCTCAAAACTCAACCGCTTCAATGTTTTTCAATTACTCCAATGATCAATATCGCTCTGATACCATGTAGAAATTTTAATAACTGATATATTATTCACTGAGATTCTCCTGATCACACACTATTTTAACTTCATGCACAATACATAATCTCTTCTACCATTGATCATTAATTGCGGAAATAAAAACAATCGCATGCACACATTAAAACCATAAACAATCACACATATGAACACAATATTTTATGGGAAAGCTTAAAGCTGAAAACCCCCAACTATATGTATATTATATGTCATAGAGATCATGTAACAATCATTATACAAAGCTCCTCACAAAGCTCTCAGTACAATCTCCAATTGCTACACACTAATCAGGTCCGATCTAGCAAAACACATGCTCCAATCTCTGCCACCTGCTAGCTTGCCTCTACTGCGCAATCATTGCTGAAGAATGGATCTGAATGAACTCAAATTGGTCCAGACTTTCTCATGCAATCCTCATTGGCATCTCCAACCACTGTGTGTTGCAAATCATGCAACAATATAGTCACAACTGATAGTCACACTGCTCTTTCACCTACCTCTTCACTGGTCTCCACTGAAACTGTCCATGCACTGTAGTTAACTGATGTATTCTTTAGTTGATTAATGAGTTAATAATTAGTGAATTAATCAATAATTAATTCACACCACTCTCACTAGTGTATCAATCAGTTAGACTAGATACAACTAGCTCAACTATGTTTAGATTAGTTAAACTGAACACAACTCCATTAACTTCCTCAATCAACTCCACCAAACTCTCTCACATGAGTTCTAACTAAAGTATCCATGCAATAGCTCCACTTAACCCTCAAGAATAGCGTAATTCCTTCTGTCAGCTCCTGTGCCACATCTGTGCACTTAACTGAAGTGCTCCAAGAGAATAAGATAATGTTTAGAGTCCAAATATTATTAAGAGCTAATAATATTCGACATATCTATTTTTAGACTGGAAATTTAAAAATAGATTCCGCCCAATATGTCTAAAAATAGAAGTCCATCTATTTTTCCAACTTGACCAACCATCCACAAATAGCATCCTGCAACTCATAGAATATGATCGACATGTCTAAAAAATAGACATAGTCTAAAAATAGACTGTGCGCCAAAAATAGCCTGCGGGCCCACTTAGTGAAGGCGACTTCTTTCCACTAAGCTCATCATATTGTTGCAATCTCAACAATGGGGAGAAAAGTTGTAAGGATCTCTACAATTGGACATGTCTTATGCTACTATATCACTGTTTGGCTAGCCTAAAAAGTTATATAGGGAAACATTAATGAAGTACATGGTTAATAGTGCTGAAAGATCTATAGACCACCCAATTTACTCTACACCAACTAACCTTGATTATTTTATCCTATGTAACTCTAAAACAAATGAAATCCAAACTAAACTAGTAGACAAAAAGAGAGCACCAAACAATGATAACATTTTTCATGAATCTCAATGGAATTTAGAATTTGATTGTTCAATAAATAAGTTAGGAGCAGGAGCAGGAGTTTGGATAAAAAATATGGAGACAAATCATTCTGAAGGTCATGCTTTCGGGCTAAATTTCAAATGTACAGACAATATGACCGAGTATGAAGCCCTCATCCTAGGACTCCAAATCATTAGGAACTCCGAAGGAAAAAGAAATTTAATCATGGGAGATTTAGATTTGATCGTAAAACAAGTATATGGAGTTTATTATATTTACAATCTTAGACTAAGAAGATATAGAGACGCTGTCATAGATTTACTGATGATTTTTTTGAATGTAGTTTGTTGTTATACCTAGAAAGAAAAATATACAAGCCCATTGTCTTGCAAATTTTTCTAGTACATGCAATTTACCATTCCAACCTAATCACAGATATATTGCTAAAGTTAAACATAGGCCAATAATTATAGATAATCTTAAGTATTGGAAGATTTTTTTCTCAGGATGAACAAATTTATAAGTTTATGAACAATAAAGGAGAATTTCAAAATTGTATTATAGATACAAATTATATAATAAATCATGATTTGGATTTTGAAATAGATTTAAATAACTTAGATGTAAACAGAATAAAATTTGATAAACCTACTAGATTTAGTCAAGCTGACATAGATAGCTTAGAGAAAGTAGATATTGAAGACATTATTGAAGATGAATTAGACATGTTGAATCTTAAAGATACTTTTTTACCTAAAGGTTTAACTCCATTAGAGGACCTTTTTGACTCGAATGATGTAGCTAGAAAACCAAAAATGGAGCCAATAAGATCTGACATAGAAGAATGTAACATTGGTACAAAGCCAAAACCAAAGATAATCAAACTGTGCAAAACTTTACCTCAACAAGAAAAGGATAAATATATTGAGCTTTTAAAGGAATATCAAGATGTGTTTTCTTGGAGTTATGAAGATTTAAAATCGTATGATACAAACATAATCCAACATAAAATTTCAATAAAATAAGATCAAAAGCCATTCCAAAAAATGTTGAGAAGGATTAATCCTATGCTATTAACTTTGATTGAAAAAGAAGTTAAGAGAATGTATGATGCCTAGATCATTGCACCAATCAGATATTCTGATTGGGTTTCCAACCTAGTCCCAACAAGAAAGAGAACAAGAGAAATTAGATTGCTTTTCGACTTTAGAAATCTTAACAAAGTATCCTTAAGGGATAATTACCCTTTACCTAAAATGGACCACATATTACAAAGGGTAGTGGGTTCTTCAAGGATTTCATTGTTAGATGGTTTTTCTAGATACAACCAGATCCTAGTTCAAAAAGAAGAGCAAACTAAAACAACATTTGCTACTCCTTAGGGCACTTTTATGTATGTAAAAATGCCTTTTGGTCTAATGAATGTAGGAGAAACCTTTTAAAGGGCTATGGACATAGTTTTTTCAAAGGAAATACATGATTTCTTAGTAATTTACTTAGATGACATTACCGTGTTTTCCAAAACAGATAATGAACACTTGGATAATTTGAGACAAGTTTTGATTAAATTTAAGAAATATGGCATCTATTTAAATCCTAAGAAAAGTCTATTTGGATTAGAAGAAGGTAAGTTACTTGGACATATAATCTCAAAATAATGAACCAGAATAGATCCTACTAGAATAGAAGCAATTCTAAACATCAACCCACCAAGAAACATCAAAGAATTATAATCTTTGCTAGGTAATATAATTTTTTTAAGAAGATTCATATCTAATTTAGCTGATATAATTAGAGAATTGAATAAGATGCTCATAAAATATTGAGTTCTTAGATGGAATGTTGAGACTGAACAATAATTTTACTCTATCAAACAAGCCTTAAAAAAAAATCTAGTCCTAATAAGTCCTTATTTTAAGAAATATTTCATGATTTTTTCATTTTCTTCAGAACACACCATTGCTACAGTTTTACTATAGAAAAATGACCAAGGATTTGAACAAACCATATATTTTTTCAGTAAGACCCTTAGAGATGCTACTTTGAAGTACAAAATTATGGAAAAACAAGCACTAGCCTTGGTTAAGGCCATTAAAGACTTCAGAGTTTATATTCTCTACTCACATGTTATTGCCTATGTCCCAAATTATGTAGTTAAATACATTGTTACTCAGGATGGTCTTGATGGAAGAAGGGGTAAGTGGATTGCCACTATCTTGGAATATGACATAGAGATAAAACCCACCAAGCTCATTAAACGTCAAGGATTAGCCAGACTTATGGTTGAATCCAATTGCAATGCCCTAGACATAAATTTTATTGCTCAAGTATATGATCAGGGAGAGATGGCGACTTCATCAATCAATGAAGCCTTTTCACATGACCTTGGTATACATATATCATATTTGTACTCCAAAACTTACAAGCTCCTCCTGGATTGTCAAGAACCAAAGCTAGATTTTTAAAACTTAAAGCAGTAAGATTTTGCATCTTAATTAATGTACTTTTTTGGAGAGATCATAGGGGGATTTTACTAAATTTTTTACTAAAGGAAGAAGGTGAAAAAATGCTTGAATAATTTCATGCAGGTGACTGTGGAGGAAATTTATAATGGAAAACTACTATGGACAAGATTCTAAGAGCTGGTTTTTACTGGCCTACCTTGTTTGTTGATTTCAAAAAATATGTTACTTCATGTCATAAGTGCCAAATTTTTTAGGGTAAGAAGAAATTATTACCCCTCCCTTTATAGCCTATTTTAACTGAAATTCCATCTCAACAATGGGGTTTAGACTTCATTGGTGAAATTCACCCCCTCTCTTTAGGCCAACATAAGTGGATTTTGATAGCCACTGATTATTTTATCAAGTCGAATGAAGCCATACCTTTTAGACAATCCACTCATACTGTCATTATTTCCTTCCTAGAAAACAACATCCTTTCAAAATTTGGGTGCCCTTAAAAGATAATTATGAAAATGCAACAACATTTAAATCTAAGAAAATGACTGACTTTTGCCACAAATGCCATATTACCCTCTACCACTCTACTACATATTACCCCCATGGTAATGGCCTAGCCGAATCCTTAAACAAAAGCCTAGTAAATATGATCAAAAATTTACTTGAAGATAATAAAAAGACTTGGAATAAGAAGTTAGTCAATGCCTTATGGGCAGATAGACTTACTACTAAAAAATCCATTGGTACTTCACCTTACCAACTAGTGTATGGAATGGATGTTGTTTTTCCTTTCTACCTAGGTGTACCAGTGATGAAAATTATCCAAGAATTACAGGTTGAAACAAATGACATCCAATGAAGGATAAATAAAACTATTCACTTGCAGCAAACAAGGGAAGAAGTTTATATCAAATCTCAAGTCATTCAGGATAATATCAAGAAAACCTATGATAGAAAGACTAAAAAGGATTATTTTTACATAGAAGATAAAGAATTAAAATGGGATTCTAGAAGAGAAGACAATGGAAAACATGGAAAATTTGATTTTCTATGGAAAGGGACTTATGTAATTTATGGATATAGAGGTAATAATGCTTTCTTTATGAAAGAATTGGATGGAATAGATCTGCAAGAAGGACCAGTTAATGGTAGAATGTTGAAGCACTACTACTCACATGAGTTAACAAATAGTTAGTTTTTATTCACTTTTATCATTGTACATATACATTACAAAGTTTAGATTGGATTGAATGTTTCCTTAACAAATTTGAAGCCCGAAGAGAAGGCCCTAAGCTTTGAAAGGTGAATATCATAAATATGAATAAATTTCAGATATCAAAAGACATTTACACGGTCATCACGGTCAAATTTCAAAGGCTACTAGTCTCAAAGTTCTTGATATTTCACCAGGAAATGTCATTCCCATGCGGAGCCACTGTTATGGTCCTATAGTAATAGGGTTCATAGAATTTTGAATTTACTTTAATAAGTCTTGTAAATATGTACATACCTTGCTTTCTGCAAGTTGTTTTCCCATATTTTGAAAAAACGAAAAATAATAAAAAATCAAAAAGAGGGTAAAAAGTCCTAAAAGAAAGATCAAAGGACTTAGAAAAATATAAACCCCGAAAGAAAAGAAATAAGCCCTAAAGGTGAGTAAGTCCAAATGCCACTACTTTACTTTTACTGCAAAGAATAATGATTCTGAGCAGAGTGTCAATAAATGACATAATCCATGATAAGTTAAATAGTTTAATCTTAACTTTCATGTTTCAATTTCATGTTTTAGATAGAGAATAAAATTTTTCCAAACTGTTTAAACTTGAAAAATCAGTAGATATCTAGAGAATAATGGTGATATCAATAGTTTAATCTTAGCCCTCGAATGAAATAAGGTATTTTTAGATTATTTTTATTCTTTGAAATAAAATGTGTTAAGGTTGCAAGCCTAAATGCACCTGCAAAATGAAGAAAAAATGTTAGAAATAGAAGTTGGGTAGGTAGAAAGCGGTGGAAAAATCATGTAAATAATACATCATTAGGAAAAATCACTAATTTCCCCTCCACCATGAGTATTTAGTATTCTAAGCTATCATTTAAATAGGCTTAGAGCATTTCTCTAACTTTTGTTGGGACCAGACCGAAGGCTCTATGACGGGTTAGTTAAAAATATTGAGTTCTTATGATTAAATCCTCATTTATCATCATTTACACTTCATCTATACATTAAAACTCATTTTTCCTAAGTAAAAACACACTCTTTCTTAGTAAAATTGTAACCCTATAATAATTAACTTCATCCCTCCATAAGCATTCATAAAAACCCACAAAATTACATTTATCCTAGGTATTAGTAAAAGAAATATAAAGATGAGTAATGCTTGATTTTGTACTATACTTAGATATAATGTGTATTTTGTTTTACAC
>JAXQQM020088783.1:0-33777 GCA_034641835.2 Pinus albicaulis
AAAATAAACATGTTTATCAAAGTAATTAAAAAGAAAAATTAAAGTAGGAAAGAACCATTACTATTATTGATAATGAAATTTCATGTTCCAAAGCAAAATTAAAGTAGGAAGGAACCAATACTATTATTGATAATGTTCCAAGGAAAAATTAAAGTAGAAAGGAACCATTACTATTATCGATAATGTTCCAAAGCAAAATTAAAGTAGGAAGGAACCATTACTATTATCAATAATGTTCCAAAGCAAAATTAAAGTAGGAAGGAACCATTACTATTATCTTATTCCAAAATAAATAAACATGTTTATCAAAGTAATTAAAAAGAAAAATTAAAGTAGGAAAGAACCATTACTATTATTGATAATGAAATTTCATGTTCCAAAGCAAAATTAAAGTGGAAGGAACCAATACTATTGTCGATAATGTTCCAAAGCAAAATTAAAGTAGGAAGGAACCATTACTATTATGCGATAATTAAATTACATGTTCAGAAATAAACATTTTTATGACATAATTGAAAGTTAAAATTAAAATAGGAAGGAGCCATTACTATTACTGATAATTAAATAAAAATTCTAAAAGTCTTATTCCAAAATAGGCATAATTAAAAAATAAGATTAAAATAGGAATGAACCATTACTAAATAAAATTAAGATTAAATAAAGTCCACTTGATTGTAGAAGGATACAATTTAGCTTAGTGATACTTAGCCTATCCATGTTAATCGTCTATTTAAAGTATATGGCTACATTATCCATGTTAATCATCCATTTAAAGTACATGGCTACATTAGCATTATATAGTGCTATATAATAGTGTATAGATAAAGTTAATATTAATATAGTAGTTTATGTTGTATATGGGAGAGATTTTCAATGTACAAATTGTGTATGGGTGTAAGGTAAATATAAATAAGGCAAGTCATTCCCCTTTTAAATTTGACTTGCAATAAATACTTATTGCTCTCATATACTGTTTTTACAAAAAAAAAAAATATTTCAAATGAAATAACAGTTTAATTTATAATAAAAAATTGAAAACACTTTATGTAATATCCTTCAATAAATGTGTAAATATTTGAGTTACTTTGTTAAGTTATTTGGCAGACTATGGACCATGTTAAAAGGTATGATGTGAATAAGTTATAAACATGAATATTTTTAATTTTATTAATAAAAAGAATTTAAATAGTCAGCCATAGAGTTACGGTGGAAAGTAATATTGAAAGAGAGTTTCATATTCCAAAGAGTTGAGAGACACTTACGGGCAGAGGCAGTTTCCTACCCAAACTCCTCTCCCTAGAGATGAATTATCTCAATTTGGTAAAAGGAAGCTAAAATGGGAGATGGAATAAAACCTAAGGCAACCTTGTTATATGAGGAGAAGTAAGTTGTAAGCTAGACACCCTCAGATAGGACGATGTTCAGGGAGACAGAATGTTGCCAAGCAAGGAATTCTTGAGTTGGTTGGCCAGTGGAATTCCAACTGAACCCTATGTGCAAAATTAATGATAGCAGTATGGGCTACAAAAAAGAAAGAGGAGAAAGACAGGGAGCTTCGTTGAGAGGAAGAAGAAATAAAGGTTTTTTTTTAGGGCAATGAGACATGCATTTTTTTCGAGGAAAAGTTGAGGTTGCAAAATCTAGAGTTAACAAAAAGGAAATTAATGGATTAGCGAGATTCATAGTGGAGGATTAAGAGTAGATTTGTATGGTTAGAAAGCAAGAATGATAATACCAGGTTGTTCACAATTCTGTGAATCATCATGAAAGAATTAATATTGTGGGGATTATAGGATAAACTTGAATTGATAGTGAATTATTTCCCTTAATCCGTAGCTATAGGCATCTCACATTTCCAATCCATATATCAAGAGCTTGAAATCACAAATATAGAAAAATTATGAAATTGACTTCATATTTTCCAAAAATTTTCTCGAATGAAGACGACAACTTGATGATGGAAGAAATTTCAAAAAAAGGGATAAAAAAATGTTACAACCAATTTCAAAAAATATAAGAATCAAAGGCTCAATCAATCTATTGAATTATTTCTCTATCTTACAAGTTGGTGGAGATGTATTCATTGAGAGTCATTGAGAAAGTTAGAGGGTCTAGAAAGGTGATTCACACCTTTAATTCAAATCTTCTTGCTTTAAAACCAAAAAGGACAAGCCAAGGACCTTTGGAAAATATGAACTCATTTCCTTATGCAATACTATATACCAAGATTATAGCAAAAATAAATGTTCTCATAATTAAGAGGATTTTCCCACAATTATCTCTCAAGAGCAGTTCAATTTCTTAGGTGGCAAGCAAATTTTTGAGACTATCAAAGCTACCCAAGATGGGCTTCGCACTATTAAAACCAAGAAGTAGCCAATAATGGAACTTCAATTGATGCCAAAGGCTTATGAAACATTGAGTTAGTTGTATATGAGATTGATGCTCTCACACGTAGGCATTATCATCCCCTATGAGTTAATTCCCCTTGTAAAATATTTTCCTTGTAATTGTGTAACTATAAAATTAAAAATGGTCGAGAGATGGACACAAATTCCATTACTTGAGGAGGGAGACTACTTGAGGAAGTGGGTTGTTTTAAATATTAGGCATGGGTTGACTAAGTGGTTTTTAATGGGTTGCCTATGTGTTAATTCAGTTGGACAAATGAAGGACAGGCCCATGTGCCTTTGGGAAAGAACTACGAACAAAGGAAAGGACAAATTAAATGAGTAGTATGGGTTGCACTAAATGAGTAGTATGGGTTGCACTATTGAGGTTTATTGGTACATGTAGACCACTCGGAAAAGGAAAAAACCATCATGGCCAAGGAGGAGGAGGAGATACTCCTTCATTCAATTTAGTTACCACAATGATGGAGGGAGGAGGTTGGGAGGCTCCTATGGAAAACAGGCAGAGGGAAGTTGAGAGGCTCTTGTTGAATAAAGAATTTGAGGTCGAGAGGCTCTTGTTGAAGAAAGAAGTGGAGGCCAAAAGGCATGGTGGATATTACACAACTCATATGCACATGAAAACAAGGGAGGTCGGGAGGCTCCTATTGGAAACGAAATGACGTATGATTGCATACACATAAGCAAAGAAGGGAATAGGAAAAAGGGGAGGATGAGAGACTCGTGGTGAGCAAGCTGATATGATGAGAGGGATGATATATGAGGACTAATATAATTAATGGAGAGGGAAGCTCAGATGATAGTCCAGCTAAGGAATCCAAAAGGCATGCTAGCTAATAATCACTTAGCAGTGGTTATGCCTTACAAGGTTTATAAATCCACTAGAGACTATGTTGGTTGATAACTTCTGAGAGGTGGATGCACTCAAGGCTAGTGGCTGATAACACCTGATGGTAGTTCCATGGGGTTGAGTTAAGAATATAGGTGGAAGTTTCACTGAGAAGTTGTTGGAGAGTGCACTCTTGTTCATTAAGAGGTAACACAATTGATAAAACCTCCTTAACATTAACTATATATCTCTCTCTTGACATATGAATTGAGACTCTTTGTGTCTAAATCCCTAGAGATGTTGGGATGTTGTAAGCCCCTCTCTATAAAAGAAATTGTTCCCTACCTGATGTGAAATTGTTGAATAGTTGGTGGGTGAAGGCAGGGTAGCCTTAAGACACATTGTTTCAGTCGATGATATTGATTTAATCTCTTGAGTAGAAGATGGATGTATGTTAGTGAAGTGGTTCACTATGTTTATTTGATTTTGATAGTTGGTGGGTGGATGGGAGGAAACCTCGAGACACCATGTTTCAACTGATAATAACAGTTTTAAAATCCTTTGGAAGCACTCTACCTTAAGCTCTAGAATCTGGCTCGGGAGTGAAAGCTGCAAGAAAGACTTGGTTGCAACTAGTCTGTGGTTGGGTGGAGAGTTGAATTCCCATTCTCAGTTGTTGAGCACATTTTAATAAGACAAGTATACTCAAGCCTTTGTGCATTGATTGTTATGCATATGTTTAATGTGTTGAGTTTAATGTTTGTGATAATATTGGATCATTGTGTTGGTTTAATGCTTATTGATATAATATGAGAATGTGAATTCTTACATGCAATGCTAAATTTCTTTATTGTGGATGAGAATGGTTTTATTCCTAGAGGATTGATGTATCTTTGTTCACTTATGTTTCATGCGCTAATTAGTATATGTTGGCATAAATTTGTTAATTGGCTAGATTAATAGCCGGGGATGTGAATACGGCATAAAAAATTTATTACGTGTGTTTTGAATATCTTTACGGGAATGAGGGTTATTCCGAAGTGACCATTCTTGGCTGGGGGTTGGCTTAAAAGTTTGTGTGTGGAGAGATGGGATTATCTCTAGTAATTAAAAGAAGGTCAGGCTATAAATAAAATAACTATTTGACCTAGTTCTAGAACCTATAAACCCAAAAAAAGAGATAGCTAGTTTATATACGTATATAAATATGACTATGGTTAGGTCGGGCATATATATATATATATATATATATATATATATATATATATATATATATATATATATATATATATATATATGGCTAGGTTAGGCTTGTAATCACTCAAAAGCTTAGGAAGGATTGTGGGAAGCTTTATATGTTATACATTATAAAGGCAAAAGCCTTTTAAGCTCAAAAGGACGAACAATTCTTATATGGGAGTTTCACATTATATATATCTATATATATGAAAGCCTTAAAGAACTGGGTTGAGTTGAGGTTAGGCTAAGAACAGGAGAGATAAATCTAAGAGTTGTGCAAGCCATTGTAAGTGTGTTCATATATACATATATGTGCAGAGCTAGAACCTTAGTACCATGTGAGGAAATGGCATGAACTTCTTGAAACCATGTGAATCGAGGTTGTGACCAAGTACACAAGCGAGGGTGATCTGATTCATTGATGATAAGCCATTTATCCACTGTTGGATGGACCCCCAAGGTTTGTTGCTCTAGAGATTTCGATGGGGGGTTGAGAAAATCCCATTGGGATTCACTTTCCAGGATGATGTGGCAGTGGGGCCATGAACCCATATCTTGTGTATTGCGGTGGAAAAGCCTAAATTCCCATATAACATGAAAATTCACATTACAAGGGGTTGGAATTGATGGTGGGACCCACAATGACGAGGCACATGACATGGGAGGGAGGGTGATGTGGTGCCCTTATGGTGTGTCATGTGGCACCTTGTTTCTGTCTTTCTATTAGTCCAAGTGGGCTTAAATCATGTGATGTGCATGCGCTCTCAGAGGAGGCCACATTGATGATACAACGTCACCCCAATTATTTATTTTGATGATGTCACCCCGACGTCCCGAACTCCGAAGGTTTCGAAAGATGGCATTGTAGAATTCTCACCGGGATTTTAATCTCGGGGTAAGGTGCGTTGAGGGGCCCACTCAGAGGTGTGAAGTTGTGAGGGAGAGAGTCCCTTTATTAGACCTCCTTATGATTGTTGGCATGGTAGCTTGACACCACGTAACCCCGGATATATTACGACAATGTCGACAGGGAATTGCAAAGGAACCCGCCATAAATATATTCCTGGGGTGATGTGGCATAGAAGGGGCCTACATTCCTCTTATATGAACACTGTTACCCCCATGGTGCTTATTCGACCACCGTTATAGGGAATTTCCTGCATATGTGCATGTTCATGAATGGGTTGGTAGCTAGGGTCGTGCTTCCATATAGTGATGAGGTAGTCATGACTTGGGTAGCCATGTGGGCACCACATGGTAAGTCAGATGACGTGGTAAGGTCTAATAGACCAATCTTTAATTGGACATATCTTTTGATCTGAGGGTCATATTGAGGCAACTTTTATATCATTGGAAAGGTCTCGATGAGATGGATGCAACAATGTCATCCATTTTAAATTTTCAAGAAGTTGAAAAAATCATAAAATTTAGACCCCATTTCCATAACGTGTCATTTAACTACCTGCTTCTACCCTTAGAGGGGGCTAGGGATAGTAGGGGGTATGTTACATTTGTTATCCACCCATCTCATGGACCGTGGGTCATCTTTCTTTAGTTTCATTTTTAATATTAATAAATAGTTCAACTTCTAACAACTTGTGAATTCAAGTAAGGATGTCCATCACCCCTTCCCCCCTTTTCAACCTTACTTTTCCTATTACTTGTGGAATGCTTGAGTAGGAAAATTGTGGAAACAAAAAGGAGAGTGCTCACTTAGGCATTAAAATAGGACAATCAATCAATATTTCCTATTTACTAATCGTGGACAATGTGTCGTTGTTTACTAATGGGAATGTTAAGGAGGAACACTTGTCATTAGAAATTTTAGAAATTTATAGCAAAGCTACGTACATGGAACTAAATACTGAAAATTCTATAGTGTGTTTCTATGGCCTTGAGGAGTAATATGAAGTTTATTTGATTAGGATGTTTCCCATTAGGCAATTAGAATTTAAAGGTAGTTTTAAACATTTAAGTTTTATCCTAAAGCTAAATGGATATATAAAAATGGATTGGGATTCAATGATAGGAAAAGTGGAGGCAAGGATAAATCTCTATTGCAATAGATGGATCTCCATTGGCGAGTGATTGAATTTCGTGATACTAGTTTTGGATACTTTTTCCATGTTTTGGCAATCCATGGATTATATCCTAAATGTGTTTTGGAGAATATTAGGAAAAAATATTTTGAGTTTTTACGGTTTGAAAGGTAAGAAGTTTCTAAAATTCCATTAGTAAATTAGAAATTTATAGCCAATCCAAAAAATCTAAGGGGTTGGAGTTTAAAAAATATCAAAAATTAGAGAAGAGAGTTGTCAGAAAAAAATGTTTTTATTGTCCTTTATTCACCAATGTAATTGTATGCTTACAAGTACATGAAGACTATGCCTACCTAAAGTTAGATGAATTACCTTATAGAAATCATAAACAATTTAAACTATGAAACAAGAACTGTAATCTCAAAACGAGAACTCTAGCCAAAAAAACCCCCAAAAAACATGAAAAACAACCCGAAAACGAAAAATGTTCACGCTGGAATAACATTTTTATTTTTTATTTTTTATTTTATTTATTATTTTCGGGGTAAATTTTTAACATTTTAAAAAAATGGCAATAAAAGCCAATAAAAACCCATTTTTTTGTACAAAAGGACCCTCAAAACAAAAAGTGTTGGTGTTGTAATAACTTTTTATTTTTTAAAGTAAATTTTCAACATTTTTTAGCAACGACATTAAAGATAAAATATCATGACTCTCAAAATTCCAATTATTTTCAGGCATAACATTATATATAAGACATCACATCCCCGAAAACCCTTAAAATTCCAACTATTTTCAGCCATGGTGTTAAAGATAAAATATCATGACTTAGACAACCCTTAAAATTTGAAAAATTTTCAACCATGGAATTAAAATCAAAGACTATGACTACATAAAACCTTAAGTTTTCAACATATTTCAACCATGGCATGATGAAAATTTTCTATGACTATTTTTTTTAAATGAATACATGAATGAAAGAGGCATTATACCAAGAGTATTTTTTTTTAAATGTTAAAAGTATAACAACTTTAAAATAGTAGCCTATGACAACTTGACATATTGCAACAAAAATTTAAAAATCAACCATCAAATTGACACACAGTGTAGGTGAACTGGCCCATTATAACGAAAGCTTAAAGACCAACCATGAAATTAACACATTGTGAGGTCAGACTTGATCCATTATAATGAAAACTTTAAAATCAACTATCAAATTGACACATAATGGGATCAGGTTGCTAGTCAAGGATCAACACAGACCCTGCAAGAAAAAATAAAATAAAACAAAATAATAAATAAAAATGAGAAATATGAAAGAACATAAAATTTAAAACATTGAAAAAAACAAAAAAACAAAAAAAAACACAATTTTTTTTAAAAAATAATAACAAATAAATAAATATATGTATTAAAAGATTAAAAAAAAAACATAACTTAAAAAAATATATTGAGAAAAATAAAAACTAAAACAAAAATAATAATAAAAAAACAAGTAAATAAAAACATATATTAAAATATAAAAAAAATTAAAAACATGGAAAAACAAATAAACTAGCAATTGCCTCGAAAGGTGCAAAGAGAGGCCGATAGGTTTATTTGTTTATTTAATTGGAAAAGTTGTATGAGGGATGCATTTGTATGCATGTATTGCATTGTTTTGTATTTTGAAGCACACATTGAAAATAAAAATAATACATAATTTCTTAAAAATATTCAAAGAGACTTAGTCTTTATAGATATGGTCCAACACAAACTTTTTGTGAATTAATAGTTTTCAAATAACCTTTTTCCTAAAGGGTTACTATCTTCCATTCTTTCATAGTGTTTCTTTCTAAAAAAGAGTTTTTTTTTTTTTTTTTCAAATTAAAGGTTCTCAAATATTTCAATTAATTTTATTTTAAATAAAAAATGAATTGTAAAAACTTGTTCTCAAATTATTATTGAAATATGTAATTCATTCAAATATTTAAAAGTTATATTCTTCTAATTCTTGTAATTTAGTCAATGAAATAAAAAACAATTTAAATTCGATTCTTATAATTCTTGTAATTAGTTAATGAAACAAAAAACAATTTAAATTCAATTCTTGTAATTCAGTGAGAGTAAAAAAATTGAAAAGTAAATAAAAATCACCAAAAACCAATAAATAAATAAAACAAAACAAATGAGAAGCTAGTAACCTTTAGGACTAGAATGATAAACTTGGAGAAGAAAGTGGAGTTGATGTGTTTCAATCTTCTCCATGGGCCAATGTTAGAGGATAGAAATCCTCCCAAAAGGGAGGTATGATCCAAACAGGATATGAAATAAACATAAATGGTATAAAATGCAAATACACATAAAAATAATCAGTAGGTAAAAGTAGATTTACCACCATGGTGAATGATGAATAAGTGAGAGCGATGGACAATGGGCTAACGGGTCAAGGACAATGGACCTTTTGAATTTGACCATGAAAATAATCCAATCCAACTCTTACACATAGGTAGAAGAATGAGGTGGGAGATTTTGATAAAAGAAGAATGAGGTGGGAGATTTTGATAAAAATCAGCAATGCTGCTGATTTTGACTTTTATTATAGTGGAGACTATTAATGGTCTAGAGAGACATGAAATTCTATAACTCTCTAAAAATATTGATAATAATAAACTAAAAATAGTCAATCAAAGATAGTTTTCCCAACTTGGGTTTCTAGGATACTAGATTGTTTTCACATGGTTAATTTTTGTGAGCTTTGTTTTATATTTTTTGTTATTCTTTGATCTAGATTTTTCTATAAATGCTTAGTGTAGTGACATTGTCTAAACTCTCCATTGAATGCATGTTGGCTAATGCTTTAAATATTTTTAATTCCTTTTTATCTTTTTTTTCTTCTTATATTAGTTTTTTTGGTAAGCTTGGCAACACAAACTCATTTCTTATATTATTAAATTCAATCTTTACTAATATATATATATATATATATATATGAGTTAGATAATTCATTTTTCAATTCAATATTATACACTTACAAGTACCTGAAGAGCTATTCATTTCCAACATAAATAATTCAACCATTTAATTTCACCATTAATAATAATATTATAATATGCTCGTGGTTGCTTTCAACAACAAAACCCTGTGTAAGCCTACATCTATAATTTTAATATTATAATTAAACAATTAATTATAACACATGAATTTATTGATATTATATTTAAAAATATCATTATACATGAATCATGTGTGTTTTTTATCACATATATATCAAAATTCTGCATTGACAAAACAAGCACCATAAACAGATTATAAGTAATTACACACATCTCAAAGAGATTTGGAAATGAAAGACATCCTTGCAACTATACCCATCTTGTATTCGGCAGTAGAGAGCTGCAAAGCCGAACTGGGTGGTATAAGATGTTTATGGATGATTGGTATTTATAGTAGTCATGAAAAGTTTAGGGGTAGATGTTCGGTAAGTTCCCTGATGCAACGTTGTATTTCATAATCTTGTAGAGTGATTCCGCATGTGAATAGCATTTGTAGGCATTGTTTTCCTATTTTATTGAATTTAGAAGATAAAATATGATTAGTGTCTATAACTTTTCCAGTTCTTAACATCATATGCAGGATGTTACTTGGCAAGCACAAAGTCCGAATCTTTTAGGGATATTTTGAAAAAATAATTGATGTGCCCTTCATGGGTAATTAAATGTCGGTGGAAACAACCAAATATGAAGTAAAAATCTACATAACCAATCTGTTGAATTAGAACATAAAACCTTAAAAACAATGAATATATTAATAAAATAAATTGGGTATAAACAAACTGTTCAATAAAAATGAGTCGATCATAGGTTTGAAACTTTCAACTCAAGCTTATTTTCTTATAAAATAAGGCATAATGGAGGCCTCGGTTAAGAGCAAAAAAATTCAATAGAATAAATTTAACTCCCTCCCATGTGACCATGAACTTAAGCTTTTATAGCTAGTAATAGCATTCTACTCAACCTACCAGATCACCATCAAATGCATCCCTTTTGAATTTTCACGACAAAAATATGGATACGGCCTTTCCATTTCCTGGAATTTCTCCATTAAAAAACTGTGAATAGTTATATAAAATATTAATACTTTGGCATCCAATTCATAACTTTACACAGACTTACAAGCATAGTGCATGTTCATCACTTTACACAGATTACACATATTACAACGAGTATTGCTTCAAAAGCACCAAATGCCCAATCTCTGAGCTATACAATAGATTAGAAATCTATAAAGGATTTAGTTTTACTCCACTCCAATAAGGTGTTGAATGTTATATGCACAAGACAATACAACTGTTTATGGTTCATCACTTGAGTTAATTGCTCAACGCCATAGATTAGTATGAAATGGATGTTATTGTTAAGATGTTATGCTTAAAGAGCTCACTTTCTTTGGTGTTGCAACCACAAGTGGAGCTTCTGGAGAATTTGTAATAACAAATTTGTCATGCATAAATTTGCTATCCATTGTGGATAACAATGGATTCATATTTTGGAACAATCTTGTAGCAATAACAGCTTTTTAGTCCCTTCTGGCCCTTGTAACACACATGATCGTTGTTTTTTACTTGCCAAAAATTCCAAATGACATAAAATTTACCAACAGTGGCAACTAGATGGTGCTCCTACCTTCCACTCTCAGTACGCTACAGTGATGAAGAGAAATAGATGTCAGAAATTAGTACACTTGAAGAGCTAATAAAAGTTATATTGTAGGCCAACGGTCCTGTAAGATTCAATTGCTGCATGTTATGAAGTTGTATTCATTTTTTGTGCACCTTATTAGTACATGATTATTTGTTTATAGTGGTCCATTTTCAATGAAGATATTTATACTTGGGAGGATATACATAGTAGAACCCAACACAAAATCTTTCAGAAAATAAGAGAGTTCCCTACACCTCCACTGTTAAGGGCACAAAGAAGCTGGAACTCGTAATCAGAAAAACGCGCTAAGAAATTTAGTGCATCTTCATGTTAATATTTTTGTAGATTAGTAAACACATACTTTTGAAATGACTGTACAGTATGAATTGTTTGGTGTAAAATAGCTTCTTTGCTTTGTAATTCACTACCTAGCATGCTAGCATGCTGCTAAATGCCCTCCATATTTATTCTGTGCGCTTTCGATTGACCATGGACATCTGGCAGGAATTCCCCTTCCACCTCTCCATCTTCATCTGCATTACCCTTGCGTTTTCCTAGATTTTTGGAGGAAAATTCAGAGAGGACTTCATTTGAGGAAGGGTTGCAACATTCGACTTCTATAGGATCGGAAAAGGTAAGAGAGCCTTAGGCGAAGACAATGCTCTTGTGGTCTTGGCATTTTCATGGTGCGTGATGGTAGCTGTAGTTAGTTGCAACTGCCTCTCCAATCTCCAAAAACACCAGCATTTTAGGTATCGCAGATGCTGTTGAAATTGCCACTCGAAAAGATAATGGGTATCGCAGATGTTTCTAAAATTTCCACTCGAAAAGATAATAGAACAATTGTGATTGAAACACATTGCCACCGCATGGAGAGAATAACACCACCTTTCAATTGAACAATTAAAATTTTAAGAGATGTCACATTTAATAGGAAAAATAACAAAAGGGACATATGTCAGGCAGAGATAAAAAGAGTTGACGACACTTGAAGGTGATCCGATTCAAAAGATTAGGCCTATTGGCCTAATAAAAAAAAAAAAAAGAACCTAAAAAATACAAGAAAATATTTTCTAAAGAAACATTATTTAAGAAATAAAAAAAATTATATTAGATAATAATAATACAAAACAAAATAAAAAACATTTAAAAATCATATAAAGTAATAAAAAAAGACCCAAAAAAAAATAAATAAATAAAAATAAAAACAAAAACATTTAAAAAAACTTAAAATAAAAAAATTAAATAAAACAAAAATTGCCCATCTTGCGGCGCAACTGGCCTAGGGGAGGCAGGGTCGATTCGACCCTGGAATCGACCCTACCACCCCAATGGCTCGTTGGGCCGCAAGAGTGAGCGATTTTATTATTATTATTATTTTATTTTATGTTTTTTTAGATGTTTAATTTTTTAATTGTTTTTAATGTTTTTTTGTCAATGTTTTATTTTAAGTTTTTATTTTTATTTTTAATTTAAATTATCTATTTTATTTTTAATCTTTGTTTCTGGGTTTATTTTTGTTTTATTTTTTTTCCTAAATTATGTTTTTTTTAAATATTTTCTTGTATTTTATTTATTTTGTAGATTTTAGTTTTTTTAATATATATTTTTAAATTTTTACTATTTATAAATTAATTTTGTTTTATTTTTACATTTCTATGTTCAGTTTTTATTTTTTTTGTCGTTTTTAAATTTTTTTATGTTTTAATATATATTTTCATTTACTTATTATTATTTTTTGTGTTTTTATTTTTATTTTTTTCAATGTTTTAAAGTTTTTAATTTTTTTTGTTGGGAATTAGACAACTTGAAAAAATGTTAAATAATAAACATTTTAAAAAAAAATTGTATACATAAGAAAATTTGAAGTGTCAAAAATATGTCTTAAAAAAATGTTGATGCTTTTTAAAATCCACATGAAAATTACCAATTTTTTTTTTTAAATATCCACACTTAATACATTAGGAATTTTAAGGTGTCAAAAATAAGCCCTTTAAAAAAAGGGGTTGACGTCTCATCAACACTTCTCAAAATTAGCATGAAAATCATTAACATTTAAAAAAAAATGTTCATACTCGATACATAAAAAAATTTAAAGTGTAAAAAATATGCTAAAAAAAGGTGTATTCTGAATCAACACTTTTCATAATTGGACGATTTTTTGCTACCACGAAAAAGGGTACTTGGTACAGTTCTCGTTTAATAGTTTACATTGTTCATAATTAGTTGAGATGATATCTCAACTACCCACTAAATTAGGAACTAATCTACTGCTCATGCAACAACCTCCTAAAACCACTCAACAAGGCTATTCATGTCAAGACAGTCTCTACTTGGCAATAATCTCTACAATAACATACTTATGTGACTAAATATCAACACACAAGACAAGTATTAATTGATTATTCTAATACTGCCCCTTAATGTGTATTTGCATTATCCACTAAGATATTCTTTATTCTGTAGTCTACTATAATAGATACTTCTTATGATCCTAAATATTATGCCACATTACAAAGACTTCATTTGGTCTAACTTGGTATTTGCATTATATACCTTAAGCATAGAGTTACCGTCAAACTGTCAAATTCCATATACAGGAACAAGCATCCACCGTAATACATGGGTATCCAACCATGTAACCATTAATCTAATAGGAATTCATTCACATATGTGGTTCATTCAATTCCTCAATAAACTCTCCTTGAATGTGCAAACAACCCCACTAGTGATTTCCAAGAACTAACGAGTGTTTCTAATGCGCCTTGCTCTCTACTAGCATTTTCTCTTCAAATATTTACCTAATTCAATTTCAATACACTTCATCCAACATCACCTTAGAATCTATAGCAAATGAAAGGCTCACCTAACACACAAGTGTTAAAGTACTCATTATATTAGCGACAACATCCCCTCCAAGTTGTTGAAAATGTAACTAGGTTCGGTCTTCATATTTGACATTGTACTTATGTTATTGTATATTTCAAGTAAATAGACAAATAAATATGATTTTCAAGCATGGGTTTCATGCTCGAATCATTTTCTCAATTAGGTCAAGCACGTTCTTCATGCTTCTAGGATTTTTCCAAGTCAAAATAATATTTGTTATGAACCAAAGAGTCAAGTCCCATTTGGACTTTGAAAAGAAAATGGAAAAATAATTTTATTTAAGCGAAAAATGTAAATTTTTACCCCACAAGACCAAGTCGGCCCTGGAAGGGACAATTTGAACTCCTAGATGTGTATATAAAGAGGATAGTTCAACCTCATTTGGAGCATCTCAAGTAAGTTTGATTTATGTGCCAAGAAGAGAGAGAAAACCTGCGAAGAAATCCTAAAAGAAGGAGTGAAGGTCTAAGGAAGCTAAGAGAGAGAAAAGTGAAGGTCAAGAAGTGGTAATTCTACCCTAATTCTCTCACACATGCAAGTTTTTGGAGTTACTAAAGGGGCTGAAATTTTGGAAGTAACTGCAGGTCTGCAATTTTGTTGTTGGGGGCTGAAATTTGTTGTTGGAGGTAGAAATCAAAAATTTCAAAGGATTTGACTTGGTTTGAATTTAACTTGCTAGAAAAGATTGGAAGGAGGGTTGACGTGGATCTTGTGGGAGGTCTTAGTCTTGGAATTTGGGTCTTCTATTTTTCATTTGATTTGATTCTATGAGAAGAGAATATTTTTTCTGGGTTTTCCCCTCAGAGGGGTTTTTCCCTAGCTTGGAGCCTATATCTTGTGTTCATTATTATTTTGTGAACTTCATGGTTTATGGTTTTGGTAATTGTTTGATGAAAAGAACATAATAAAAGTAAATAAGAAGCCAACATAATTTCACAAGCAGTTATCAAGTATAAGAGAAATCACCCTAATTGTTGCCCTATTGATTTCTCAACATGGTATCAGAGCTAAGGTGAAGAAGAAAGCAACTTGAAGATCACCCTTTTTGGCACAAGTACTTTGGAAGACATCACTTGTTAAGTAGAAAAGAAATGGCATAAGGAAGAAGGATCAAAGGAAGGCTACTACAACAGCTATCCATCTCTATTTATCATTGAAGGCTATTGGTTACTCGTTATCATTTTGAAGAAGAATCTCTCTCTCTTGGAAGCTCTTTTGGAAGTCATCATTCTGCTAAGGCATATTTGAAGTATCTTGGAAACTCTTGGAGCATCAAAGACACATCAAGCATGCCATTATTTTTAAAAGTAAGCAATATATGCATCTATGTCTCAATCTACAAATCAAATGACTTCATTTTGTAAGGAAGGAAATAAGCTCGAGGGGTCAACAAACTTTTAAGCATGGAAGAAGAGAATAGATTTGGTACTCATAGAAAATTAAGTCGTGGATCACATTCGAAGCAACGTTATAGAACCAAAAAAGGATAAAACTCAAGAATGGGCTAAGTGCAATAAAGTAGAAGTTAGGGCTCAAAGGATTCTTATTGAATCCATCAAGGATTCTTATTGAATCCATCAAGGATCATATCATACCATTTGTTGAATATTTGGGCAAATCTAAAGCTATTTATGATAAGTTGGTAAAGTTATATTCTATTAGTATGACAGGGAAAAAAATATATGTGAGAAATAGAATTTACAAAGCAAGGTTATCGAAGGATAAATATCTCACCTCATTTCTCATAAAAATCTCACAAGTGAAGGATCAACTACAAGGGCTTGGAGAAGTGGTTTCTAATTCTAAGATAATAACTTGTGTTCTCAATGCTTTACCTTCGGAGTTGAGTAGTTTTTTGACAAGCATCTATTGAAGAAAGGACACTCCAAACTTCGATGAGTTGTGGTCCTTGTGTATTCTAGAAGAGGCAATATTGAAGAAAAATGATGACACTGATCCCAATGAAAAGTCTCATGCCTTCATTGCTAAAACGAAGAAGAAGAAAGGAAAATTTATAAGGTTTGAACCTTGTGATAAGAACAAAAATCAACCATGAGGAAGACAAGATATGTCCAAAGTACAATGCTTTGGATGTAATGAATATGGGCAATTTAAAAGAGATTGTCCTAAGGATCCTCAAAACAAGAAAAAGTATAGAAGGGAGGAAATAAGTGGAGCTAATGTTGCTAAAGAAAGTGAAGAACCTGAAAAGAAGACGAAGAATGAAGATCGTAATGATCTTTATTACTGAAGTACTCCCCTTAGTATATAAGTAATTCGTTTTTATCTTTTATTAGTAGATGTCAGTTATGGTAGCTTATGCACTGGAAGAGTCTTAGATTTTGTATAAAAGCATACATCCTTGGAAAGGTTAGAATATACATAAATAGTTACACCTTATTGGAAGTAACCATCTAGCAAGAAAAGGATAGAAGGAATTGGACTATATAGCACTTCACAGTTCATGTTGTTATTACTTAACATCATGTTACAGAAACAATCTTTTAGCTAAAAAGGATCATAAGGATCCTTGATGAGAAGGTTCTTTATTATATGGAAGAATCTTGGAAAGAGTATATTCCACTAAGAAATTTATGGATGAAATCTAGAATATTACGGAAGTATGCATCAAAGAAGTTTGTTGGCTAAGTTGCAACATGAAAGCATAATTGAATTATTTTATCATCTTGGAAAAGGAGCCTCATCATAGATGTTTTCTTCAAATAAAGAGGCAGTTCATGAGGGAAGTCGACTAGATGACAGAA
Source organism: Pinus albicaulis (assembly GCA_034641835.2). Lineage (NCBI taxonomy): Eukaryota > Viridiplantae > Streptophyta > Pinopsida > Pinales > Pinaceae > Pinus > Pinus albicaulis. The sequence goes on from JAXQQM020088783.1 coordinate 16,855, forward strand.
TGAAGGAAAGAGGTATGCACATATTTAGATAAGAGCTATTCTTTAGAAAGTAGAATTCATGTCTTTGAAGATATGGTAGGAAGAGATGGAAGCATAAATGTATTTAGAATCATGTGCATGGTATGTCTTGGTTAAAGACTAAATGAGATAAGGACTCTTCCATATGGGTACTCGGTGTATATAAGCATGACAGTTGTGCAAAACACCTGGTGATATTGATCAACATCTGATATGGTCTCTTGCAAAATGAGAGAGAACCATGATAACTTCAAAGGGAACTGCAAAGAACCTTATGGATACAATGTTGAAGCTTGATGATTGATCCCTTTCAGGAACATATTGATTTATCTTTGCAAGATGAAGAGAATGGAAAAAGGAACTCTGAGTACTATTTGAAAATAAACCAAGTAAAGGGATGTTGATCTTAGAGGAAGAAAGTAGCAACAATTGACATCATGACTAAAGGTTTTTATGATTTGGTAACTCTAATATTGATGATTTGTTTGAGATGTGATTTGGCTACTTGTTACAGGAGTACATGCTGGAAAGATAATAGTTGAGATAATATATCTACAACTGTTTGGATTAAATCAATTAAAGAACACATGGATTGAGTGGATAACATTGATGATAGCCTGGAAGAACATATGGTTATGTACACCATGAAAGGCATAAAAGGTAGCAAATCAAGAAATGATTTGTTGGTCATGATGGATTCGACATTGAAGATCACTTTCCCAATATGAACAAAGAGAGAGAGAATTGAGCTCTAAATTAATTGGATGATGTTGATGACGAAAATGTTAGTTGATGGAAAGTGATATAAAAGGTTGATGGCACGAACCTTGTCACAAATATGGATTGAGAAAGATTTTGTCTCCATAACATCCTGGAAGGTCGAAGCTTAGGAATGATGTGATATGATGATGCGAGATAGGAGTCCTTGCAACTACTACTAAAGATCTCCACGAAAGAAAGAATTATTTGATGATCAAGACTAGCCAAATACTGTGATGATGTCTCCATATTTGAAAGGGAGCTAAGATCTATTCCTTGTTTGAGAGGGAATGTAAAAAATCCCTGATTGAGAGGGAGTGATGTGGGACATTGTATTCTCCAAGTTTCATGCATTAGAGCAGGACTAACAATTGTAAATCTTAGTGTGAAGGCATTGGGAGGGAGAATGAAGGATTGGATAAGCATATGAGACTGATACTCCTTGAGGGTTGGGAATCTAAGATAGGAAGTAGTCACATGGACATGCATTCTTTGAGGATTGGACAGGTTATCTAAGATAAGAGTTTTCAAAGAGGACCAATATTCTTTGGGGATTGGGAATCCAAGATAAGAATAGTCCTCGAAGGACATACCCGGTGAAAATCCAGATGGGGTATGTGCCTTGAGAGGCTATGGTGGTGTCCATATGTATTCCTGCCAACACTGTGCTCTAATCTTGTGGAGAGTTAGAGCTTTTCAAAGTTAAGGCATTGCTATGTTGCAATTTTATAATGTTGTTTATGATTTTGATGCTTAAATATGGCTTATCAATCCAACTCTTCTTATGAGAATATTTCAAGTTCAGAGGATCCTTGTATCGATTATGGAATTATAATAGCTTCCTAGTTAAGAGGGAGTGTTGAAAATGTATCTAGGTTTGGTCTTCATTATTGACATTGTACTTATGTTATTGTATATTTCATGTAAAAAGAAAAAGAAGAAAATGAAGTATTATTTTCAAGCATGGGTTTCCTGCTCAAGTTTTGTCAATTAGGTCAATCATGTTCTTCATGCTTCTAGGGTTTTTCCAAGTCAAAATAATATTTGTCATGAGTCAAAGAGTCAAGTCCCATTTTGACATTGAAAATAAAATGGAAAAATAATTTCATTTAAGTAAAAAATGTCAATTTTGACCCCGCAAGACTAAGTTAGCCATGCCTGAACAAGTTGGCCCTAGAAGGCACAATTCAACCTCCAGGATGGGTATATATAGAGGACAGTTTGAACTCATTTGGAGCATCTCAAGCAAGTTCGAATTTTGTGCCAAGAAGAGAGATAAAACCAACAAATAAATCCTAAAAGAAAGAGTGAAGGTTTAAGGAAGTTAAGAGAGAGAAAATCAAAGGTAAAGAAGTGGTAATTCTACCCTAACTCTCTCACACGTGTGAGTTTCTGGAGTTACTGCAGGGGCCAAAATTTCTAAAGTAACTGCAGGTCTGAAATTTTGTTGCTGGGGGCTAAAATTTGTTGCTCGAGGTAGAAATAATAAATTTTACAAGCTTTTACTTGGTTTGACTTTGACTTGCTAGAAGAGCTTGGAAGGAGAGTTGACTTGGACCTTGTGGGAGGTCTTGGTATTGGATTTCTCATTTGATTTGATTATGTAAGAAGATAAGAATTTTGTGGGTTTTCCCCTTGGAGGGGTTTTTCCTTGGCTTGGAGCTTATATCTTACATTCATTGTTCTTTTGTGGTCTTCATGGTTTATGGTTTTGGCAATTGTTTGATGAAAAGGACATAATAATAGTAAAGAAGAAGCCAAAATAATTTCACAAGCAGTTATCAAGTATAAGAGAAACCACCCTAATTATTTCCTTACTGATTTCTCAACACAAGAAAACTCAAGAATGAACATCAAACCTCCAACGATGAGTCAAATATAATCATTGTTGAGTATTGAACCATAGCTAAACCTGTTGAGAATTTGGAGGGCTGATGTTTAATACAAATTCTCTTCTTGAGAATTACTTGTGAGCTTACTTGAGTTACTTATGTTTTATTTTCTTTAGCTTAGCTAGTATTTCATCAAGTAAATTATCAAAATGCACAAGACACAATATTAGGCTCCTAGAGCTAGGGAAAAACCTCTCCCTCTTGGAGAGGAAAAACCCGCAAATAATTCTCCTTATAGATATTCAAATGACAAGTACCATGACCCAGACTCAGACCCTTGACCTAGGAATGCCTACAAGACCTTGTCACTACCCTTTCAAACTTAATTCTTCTCTTCTTCAACAATATGGACTGTTCTGCACTGGTACTAGACAACTCGGCCTCCAAGTTTCACTTCTTATTGCTTAGTAAAATTTTGGGTACAAAACATATTCACTTGACATATACTTGAATCTATAGACAGGAAGGTAAATCATATATTTACCTTCCTCTTTTACTTATACTTTATGACTGCTTTCTTCTCTAAGTTATCACTAGACTTTTCTTCATATAAATCACCGTTACAACTGTATATGTATACTTCATTGTCTCTCGTGCATAGCTTCTATTACATCACAACAATACTTGAAACATATTTTCTCCTTCCTGCCTTCATCCACTCATTTTTAACTAGCTCTGTCCATAGAGATTCTTCAACAGATCAACGTTCAACACAACATACGGTTTGTTCCAGACTGTTAATCCCTAAATAGTAGAGTCTTTATTGATCCTTAAATCCACACCTTATTCACTACTGGAATCCGCAATTATAATCAGAACATCCACACTGTTTTCCTATCTTAAGTCCGCACTTGAGTTTAGAGTGATCCACATATTTCTATCCCTCAAATGGTCGCAAAACAGAAGTATATATATGACACCGTTCCAATCTTTAAGCCGACCATACAACCAATTATTGAGCCGACTTCCTTAGTGAGTTTTAAGCCGACTTGAGTGAGTTTATTCCAGTGTTGATGTGGGCTTTCTTCACTGTATGTAGAGCTTGTCTTTCATCGTTGTTTGAGGTCTGTTGTGAGCTTGTATTCCAACTTGTATACCATTCTTCCACAAGGTCTTGGAGCATGTATTTCTAGACTAGATCCTTCATGAATGTGACACTTAATTCTATTTATACCTAGAAGACAGAAACCTAATAGACATCAAGAATAATTCTATCTATATAATAAATCTTTCTCATGAAACCCATGAAGCAAGTACAACAAAATACATTTTATTGTTTTTTGTCTTCTTCTTTACATAAGTACATAATTACATAGTCAACATGAAGATTGACCTAGTTACACTTTCCAACAAAACCAAAGGTATGAATGCCTATATGGGGCTTATAGCCATATGCGTAATTACATTATGAAAATTTTAAATCTTACACCATTTACTATAAAACCATAATGCTTTCCTTCGCTGCTTTATTTTTCCTTCTGTTCCTTTGAATTCATGCACATAATTATTGTCTCCTTTTTTTCACCCATTGTCTATACCCGGGAAACAAATTTGTCCAATTTTGGAGTGCCTAGTTTTAATATGGATAGATCCTTCCAACATTAAATTAGGCTACTCAATCCTACTTCTATTCATAGACCACTTCACATAGTTTTGACCCTTTCCGTGCAACCAAGAGCTATTCCTTGTTTAAGGTACTCCCTCTTGCACTCCTCTCATTTACAACTTGGTTAAAACACATAAGAATACATTGTACAATGTCCTTCCCTAGATGTATTTTAGTCTTTACAACATTTGTTCTCTCACATAAAAACACCACTAAACCATCATGCTACATGACAACCAAGTATTTCCCATGTAACCAAGCACATTATAAAAGACACTTTCATTGGTAAGTGCATCATGACTTCAGTCTTGATAACCTCTAAGTGACCACTTACCATAAATTTTGTAACCTTGGACCTTCACTTTAAACTTATAGTATCAGGTAATATCAATATGATCATGCACCCCCATACAAGTTGAATGGGCCTAATGGTAAAGAGCATGTGCTTCCTCATAAGAGGTCATAAGTTCAAAATTCTTTAGAGGTAGTGTTTGTAAATGTTGATAAATTATTATTGGCCCATTATTATGCAGCTTGAGGGGTAGGGGTCCCCTTGGAGTGAGACCTAATGTCTGCAGACATATTGACCCTTCCCAAGTCAAAGTTATTGCTAGTATCGACTTGTATTCTATGAGTACTAGCTCCACTTGACTAAAAAAATACCATTCATATACCCTAACTTCTCAAGAAAACAATTTAAGATAAACATACTACTCTATAATTACAATTATTTTCATATCGTCTTATAACATATCAACCCCAATACCTTTATAATAAGCCCAAACCCTTTTAACTAGAAAATGCACACCCTACATTGAAAAAATAATTCCTTATACTAATTTCTTAAAACGGATCCATTATACTAATTTCTTAAAATGGATCCATTACCAATCGAGGCCTTCTCCGGTCCTTGCCCGTGTCTGAAAATCTCAAATGCCTCCCCCTTTTACCGTCTGATCGCTCGGCGTTCATAGGCCCAAAAGATCCAAATCCGTGATCGATTCTCTTCCCATCGCAACTTTTCTTGTGCCACAACAAGATCAAAATTGAGTTTGTTGATGAGCACGTATAGGTTGCTCTACTACCTAATTTTCCCGCCATGTATGAAGCAATTTGCAACACTTATCAAGTTCTCTAGCATCTTTCAAAATTGAGACAACGCTGATAGAAGCTTGTTCAATTACATAAATTCTTAGCCCAATCACAACAGGAATGCTCCGTAATTCTCAACTCAATTCTCCTTAAACTGATTTTAATGACTCCAACCGTCATAATTGCAACTCTCCAGAAACTAATTTTTATGACTTCAAGGCTCAAAGTTTCGCCACCTCTCATTTAATTCATTAATTTTGTCCTAGACCAAATCTCACGTTAAACTTTAATATCACATTAGAAGCAAGAAAAAAAATGCACATATATATAAAATTATGTAAAACATTAAATGCATTATCTTATCATTATCATAATTAGTGGAGAAAATACTTCAATTATACGTTAAAGTAAGAAAATATCCTAGTACATCTCTCCAGAAACTAATTTTTATGACTTCAAGGCTCAAAGTTTCGCCACCTCTCATTTAATTCATTAATTTTGTCCTAGACCAAATCTCACGTTAAACTTTAATATCACATTAGAAGCAAGAAAAAAAATGCACATATATATAAAATTATGTAAAACATTAAATGCATTATCTTATCATTATCATAATTAGTGGAGAAAATACTTCAATTATACGTTAAAGTAAGAAAATATCCTATATAAAAATATTCTCTACTTAATCATAATCTTTATAAAAACAAACTTATCACTAAATACTTGCAAAATATATCTTTATAAAAACAAACTTATCACTAAAAATTAACGTAAAAATATATATGAATCAACTATTTTAATAAATAAATTCATTTAGTGTTTAATAAATATAAATTAATTATTTTAATAAAAACGATTTCATTTAGTTTCTCCTTAGAAGGTGATTATCATGGTTGATAGTGTGATATTGATGGGACATGATGGCCAAGGATAGTGGAGGCTCATGCTCTCCCCCACATGGCATGGGCATTCAAGGCCTCTTTATGCACGCTAGGAGCATCATTTTTGGATTTTGACATTGGCTTTGTGGTTCAATGCAACCAATAGCTTATCTAATGATCATCATTTCACAACTAATGTGTATGTTTGGATTATTTTCATATCAATGATAACATTTTCAACACGAAGATTCTGAACTATTTGGAGAAATTTAGTAACAAGTCCTTCTAGCTTCTTGTTAATTGTGTTTAATTGCATATATTTGGGTTTCTGGTAGTTAATTGTGTTTAATTGCATATATTTGGGTTTCTGGTTTGAGACAAAAAGCTCTCTATCATCTAGAATTTCCATATTACTCATAGCTAGTTTCTTTTCTTGGGTTGATAACACTCTTAGGAGGTCTCTTCATATTGGTTTTGTGAACAATGAAGGAAAGTAGTTGGATGAAAGAGGACCAACTCAATTTCCTTTATTTGGGCAACCGAAGATGTCCTCTAGGCGCTTATCATAGGCATGTGCCCTAGGTTATAGGTCCAAGTCTCGTGGCTATAATCTCAAGTTTTGGTCATTTTTGTTGTTTCTTACCTAGTTTTTCTCTTTGGTTGTTTCTCTCCTCTTATCTTTTCTTGGGCTTTCAAAATTTTGTGCTTTTTATAAGCGAAATTAATATGTTTGTGGCCCCACTCCAAACTTCCAATATACTTTCAATTTTTACTAAATCGTTTTTTTTCGAATCCTACTCAAAGGGGTATTTTTAGCTTATTTTTATTGTTGGTCTCTAGTGAGTCTTTTCTAGTGTTTTCAAGGTGGGGGCATTCCATTTTCATCATTCCCTTTTAGCTTAATGTCCCTCGTCTCTTTGGTTGGTTCGTTGGGAAAAGTTTCCTTTCAATTTTTTTCATTTTCACTTCCAATTTTCTTACTCATTCCCATTTGTGCACTTGGTTGGTCCCTCAACAGCTGTGGTTTGTCTCACCCATTCAAGAGGTCATAGGGGAAGAATGAGTCAGCTTACTCCTCCTACTCACAAGACCAACACTTGGCAAATAGGTCAATAGTTGTGTATGTGCAGTCTATCCTTCCTCATATTCGTAAGGAAATTGAAGATGTTGAACAAGAAGATAGAATTGAATGGCTATTTATTATTGGTGCTAATGTTGAAGAACAGATTGGAGGATGGGTGCCAAACATTGGTAATACCATGACTAAAAAACAAGATATATGCAACCTATAAACAATTGGTGGCAGCTAAAAACCACCATGGGAAAATTTTTAATAGAGTGTTTAGAAAACCAACAAAAAATCCTCTTATGAACTAATGAAATGGAAAGGCATACAAGGATGTTAATAGACATGATATTGATCCTAGCTAAGAAGTTGCTAAACCTCGAGTTCTCCACCTTTGTTGAGGAGGATGATATAACTAACACTCTTAAGGTCAATTCTCTATGTAAATAGATGTTCTTACTCTACATTTTCAATATACATGCCAGTAGTAAGCCGACTACAATCATAAGTGCTAATAGGTATAGTTTAGTCAACAAATTGTCTACTATTTTACACTATATTGTATTTTTTGTTTTTTCATCCATTTCAGATTGCTTATATGAACAAAATCTATTTTTTTATGCTACTGGTATGGTTCCTTAGTGGTAGACCAATAAGCATAATTTATGAGGTATGCATTATATTTAAGGAGTAATATAATCACTACCTAATTTACCTAAAAAAAATATTCATCTATTTGGTGCTTTTGGTCAAAGATATATGTGGCCTTAGTCAGTCATAGAGGTTGTTTCTCAATCATTCCTTATCATAGGGTACCATCTAGCACAATGGGTTGGATTGAGAGAAAAACTTAGAGTGGACTCAAATTCAATCTTGGGATGCAAGGATAACATGATTTTGTTAGATGAAGTCATAGAGGCATTACACGAAAATTAAATTTACACCTTAAACTAGGCAAGAGGATAACATGTAGCATCAAGTGTGGAAATTCACAAAGTCTATTGGTCTTCCTAGAGAATGCATTGAGCACTGGACATCATATAGTGCGAAGTTGAAAAGGTATCATATTAGAATGCAAGATGATGTTTAGTTACAATGGCTCATAATGAAAGGATATGAGAGTACTTAACAAGGTTAGGGTACCTGGCTATGATGGAGGATGACACAAACAAAAATCCTTGGTAGTGTAGCAAATTATGGAAATTAAAGCCCCCCAAGAAACTAGACCTTCTCTTTGGCCTTCTATAATGAATAAATTCACAACTTGGGAGAGATTACAAAAGAGGTAGTGCCACACGATGATATCTATTTGCTTTATAGGGAGTAGAGTGAGTATATTTCATATCTTTTAATTCATTAACCTTTTTTTTTTCAACTATGGAGAGAGTCATGGGAAATTATATGTGAACAAACTATACAAAAGAAGATTCAGTAGAAGCATATTTAAATCAACAAATGGAAGTGAATCATATGAGTACAGCAAACATTTCATCCAGTAATTTGTCTCCAAAGGTCAAGACAAGAATCCGAGTTGGTCACATCAAACCGCTTTGGAATCTAGGACCTAGCCTTCCTAGATTCAGAGAGGGCTCTCTTTGTTAGATATAGCTTTGTTTATAGGGGCATTTTAGGCTAGCTATTAGTGCATAGGGGTTTGTTTGATGATTATGGTCAAGGCAGCAGAAGAGGGCCATTGGGTTATGGAGTCAAACAGGTGTAAACAAATTCAAATGGATGAATAACTAATATAAGGTGCAACTAGGCAAGCAAGCCATGTCAATGGATCTTTATAGCTTGTGAAATGGAAAGGAGGAGGAGATTAAGGTTCAACATGAATGCATAGCAGACCGTCTCTGAATTATGCATTCGGGTCTCAAAAGAAAACATAAAGTATTGTTTCGAGACTGAGCAAGGTACCCCATGGTAAATCCTACACAAAAATTTATATCCATAGTAAAGAAATAAAACAGTATGTAAAACTAGAGATGACATATTACAAGAAAAGGAGCACTTCACCACAGATCATGACACAAGAATCTGGAAAACAACATAATATTTCATTCATCCAAAAGAGAGTGCTTACAACCAGATGAGACCTTATAATGGTTTTTCCCATTCCAGGCCTCCTTCTGATATTGCTAATGCATGCAATATTTATATAAAAACTTAAGTCGGTTACTCTGTCTGTTTCAATGATAGTTATTAATTACATTCAAGCTAAACCTTTGCCAAGTGGAATCATGCAGGCAGTGATAAGACAAGTCTAGCCATAACAATAGATTTAGCAGTCTGTGATTGATTACAAATTAAGGAAGAAATTGCCTTTTGGGATCACGAAGAGGCTATGATAAAATAAACTTGACAAAACGGTGGCTGTAGCAGTCCTTTATTGATTTTAGAGCGGTTAGAAATGGGCTAGTGTGATGCTGAAAAGGCAACGTTAAAACCATATTGACATGTGGCTCTGCTTTGGTTGAAATGACTACTTGAAGACCTGATCTATTTGTTGTGCTTGCCTACTTCACTGTGCCCTGTGAATCTGCTCCTTTAGCCCGACTTTGCCTCTTTTTTCTCGTGTCGGGTCCCTTACCCGAGTTTTTCCGCCCGAGTCTGCCTTCCTTCACAACATAGTGTAAAATCCTAATGCACACAAACTTGAACTCTATGTAGAAATTATATAACTAATGCGTTATACATCCAAGATTCTCCTGATCACACACTATTTTAACTTCATGCACAATACAAAATCTCTTCTACTATTGATCATTACTTGCGGAAATTAAATCAATTGCATGCACACATTAAAACCATAAAAATTCACACATATGAACACAGTAATTTATGGGAAAGCTTAAAGCTGAAAACCCTAACTATCTGTATAATATATGTCATAGATATCATGTAACAATCATCATACAAAGCTCCTCACAAGCTCTTAGTACAATCTCCAATTGCTACACACTAATTAGGTCCGATCTAGCAAATCCCATGCACCGATCTCTGCCACCTGCTAGCCTGCCTCTACTGCGCAATCACTGCTGAAGAATGGCTCCGAATGAACTCGAATTGGTCCAGCCTTGCTCACACAATCCTCATTGGCATCTCCAACCACTGTGTGTTGCAAATCATGCAACACTATAGTCACAACTGATAGTCTACTTGCTCTTTCACCTACCTCTTCACTGGTCTCCACTGAAACTGTCCATGCACTGTAGTTAACTGATGTATTCTTCAGTTGATTAATGAGTTAATAATTAGTGAATTGATTAATAATTAATTCACACCACTCTCACTAGTGTATCAATCAGTTAGACTAGATACAACTAGCTCAACTATGTTTAACTCAGTTAAACTGAACACAACTCCACCAACTACCTCAATAACTCCACCAAACTCTGTCACATGAGTTCTAACTGAAGTCTCCATGTAATAGCTCCACTTAACCCTCAGGAATAGCGTAATTCCTTCTGTCAGCTCCTGTGCCACATCTGTGCACTTAACTGAAGTGCTCCAAGAGAATAAGATAATGTTTATAGTCCAAATATTATTAAGAGCTAATAATATTCGACATATCTATTTTTAGACCGGCAATCTAAAAATAGATTCCGCCCAATATGTCTAAAAATAGAAGTCCATCTATTTTTCCAACTTGACCAACCATCCACAAATAGCATCCTGCAACTCATAGAATATGATCAACATGTCTAAAAATAGACTTTGCGCCAAAAATAGCCTGCGGGCCCACTTAGTGAGGGCGACTCTTTTCACTAAGCTCATCATCTTGTTGCATTCTTAACACTTTAGGCTGCAGCTTGGAACCACGTTGCATCCATGCCAACATCACGCATCGCATTCAGCGCCTTTAACATTTTACCTTGGCGCTTATCCTCCTGAACTTTGCAAAGTGCGTTATACGATTAGATCCCACCCATATCGAAAATCACAAGATTTCAAATTTATCAATATTGCAAGGTTTGGGATCAGGGAAAAGAGGTAAGCGCTAAAACCTGCGAAGTGCGATGGGAGGTGACGTGGCAGGATCGTAAATCGCAAAGTTTGAGGTTTTTCTATGAAGAGCGGGAGTTACAGGCTAAACTTCGTGAAGAGAGATGTGCGATGAGAACAAGGATGATGTGGCGGGAATTATCGCAATCGTCAATGAGAAGGTTTATCGTAAATTGGGAGTCAGAAATAAGTGGTAAGTGATGTTGCGAACTTGCGATGCAAGAAGGTGATGGACCCTATTACAGGCTTTCAAAAGTGGACAATTGAAAATTTAGTTAGGAAATGGCAATATGATAAAGGCCGCCCAAACCATAATATAAAGGATTTCAAAGCATTTGAGGCATATACAAGGCCAACATGCGTCCCACCAATCTTGCAAATCACATTTTGGAGGGTTTTGTAGGAGACGACAATGGTGATATGTATAAAGTTTGGTCTGCGAAACACCAATTGTGATGAAAGGTAAGGGTTGTCATATGTTTGAGTGCGGTGTGGAAAGTGATATATATATATATATATATATATATATAGAGAGAGAGAGAGAGAGAGAGAGAGAGAGAGAGAGAGAAAATGGCCTAATGTTGGGGGTGGAGCCGCGATAAAGTCCCGAAAGCATAGATATTTGGATTTGAATGGTTTTAATGGGATTTCGGCATTGGAATTTAATTTGGAAAAAATGAAGGGAGAAAAATGATATGAAATGAGGGCAAAATAAAAATAAGTTTTCAACATTATGCTTTTTTAGCAAATGCTTTCCCTCCTTCATCAACCGAGAGGCATTGATTCCTTTGGAAGCTCTTGACAAACTTCTTGATTTCCTTCTTCTCGAAAATAAATGAAAACCATGGAATATTATTTTCAATATGAGAGATCTGAGAAATAATCAGTCACCTTGTGATATATTGAATTACAGGAGTCTAACAGTGGCTCCGGCTGGGGATAGCAGCTCCTTCATGAGGTGTCAAGAACACTGTATACTAGTGGCCTTATCGATGGGGTTGATCCCAACTTTGTAACTTTATCTGCTACAAAACCTTTGTGGCTAAAAATATTCAAGATGAAATCTGAACTCTCTACAACTGAAGTTCGGAACACACTTGAACTGAAAACAAAACAACACACTGGAACTAAAGCTGAAAAATGCTCAAAGTATTGAGCTTATTTTCCTACCTACCTATCCTACTCTAACTTGGAGATGATATATAAACTAAGTGAACTATTTTTTCCAATGCAACAAATCAAGTAAATGAATACATGATTTTTTCTTGTTCACTTTTTTTAGTAGGTTGAGAAAACAAAAGGGCCACTCTCATCTTACTTTCCATTGAACAAAAATGTTCAAAATTTTCCTTAAACTCCGCAACCAACCGTTCATGGCATAACATACTCCTTTAAATGATTCTAAGAGGGCAGCAAAAGGGTCTTGGAACAATACCTGGTCCCAAGGATTCAAATAACGCGCTTAATCTAGGACTGCTCTTTATTCAAATTTATTATGCTCAAGATCCTTCTGAAAGAGAATATCTATACATTCTTCATGGTCATCTGATATGGCATCCTCATTGTATACCAATATGCTGTCCTCAAGCAAACCTGATATGTCTTGATTGAGATTGTTGAATTTTGTTTGAAGGCCATCATTTTGATGAACATAAGCACTTTCTGGCAATAAGATTTCTTGAGAATGTAAAACAACATGAGTATTAATCGATTCTACATTTGTTTCTTCATGAGGAAATACTTTAGTACATAAATCAATAGTAGAAAAAATAGAATTAATAGAATTAATCTCCTGATTACATAAAAATTGAGAGGTTGGCTACATGCTTAGAATCTGATTAATTTATTCTTCAGTTAAAGGAGGAGGCAATCTTTGTTTTCTTTGGATTAAATAACAATTGTTTTCTTTCTCTCGTGAAGACTGATCATGAGACTGAATGTCTTCTTTAGCCTCATACAAAAGAGAAGATGAATTATCATTTGTCTCCACAGAGAGATCTTGTGGATCTACTTTCATTTCTTGATTGCTTTCATCTTCAACTAACTTCTCTTGTTTATCATGACAGTTAAATTGAGAATGAAATTCATAAATTTATTCCAAGAGATCCTCATGATGCATATTTCCTATATCTTCATCAATATTTTCAAGGTATTGTATGAGATCCTCAGACTGATCACAACAATTTTCAGCTAATGATAAAGATGGAGAATATTCTTCATAATGCTCATAAAACACCTTGTGGAAATATTTTAAAGAAAACAAACTACCAGGGTTCAAACCTTCATACCATTCCCTTGCTTTCCCTTATAATTTTTCCATGAACATCTTCATGAGGCAATTTTCATGCCATTCGACTTTCAACTTCCATGAATGTATATGAAATTTAATGAGATGTAAGAAAGCATCATCAACATTCTCATCTTGAAAAATAGGAAGATTTCTTTGCCAATTTACCTGAGGCATTTTGTGTGGGAATCCAAGAATGTGATCTCTGTTCATTGGAGCATACCTTCATTGTATTCTTGGATTCATCTTGTCAATCAATCAAAGAATGGAGTCAATGTATGTTCACAAGAAATCTGGATTCTTATACCAGTGGAGCCTTTGGGTCAACTAAAAACTGTGGAGTCGCTAGTGAATCTCTGTTTCTGGATTTTGTCGCCATTTGAGTCACCAGGTGAATGGAAAAACCTTCTGGTGTTTGACTTATATTCACCATCAAAGTCAAAACTGAACTTGATAAGTGTTATTGAGGAGGATGAAACTCGTTCCCAAGTATGGTCGCCATTATGTTATCTCTATGTAATTTCGAGGCTAAAGCAAAAATATAGAGGAACATCAAACTGCTTTGGAATCTAGGACCTAGCCTTCCTAGACTCAGAGAGGGCTCTCTCTGTTAGATGTAGCTTTGTTTATAGGGGCATTTTATGCTAGCTATTAGCGCATAGGGGTTTGTTTGAATATTTCTGGCTGAGGGAGCAGAAGAGGGCCATTGGGCTAGAAAGTTAAACATGTGTAAACAGATTCAAATAGATGAATAACTGATATCAGGTGCAACCAGGCAAGCTAGCCATGTCAATGGATCTTTACATCTTGTGAAATGGAAAGGAGGAGGAGATTAAGGTTCAACGTGAATGCAGAGCAAAAATTCTCTGAATTTTGCATCCAGGCTCAGAGCAAAACATAAAGTATTGTTTCGAGACTGAGCAAGGTACCCCATGGTAAATCCTACAAAAAAATTTCTATCCGCAGTAAAGAAAGAAAACAGTATGTAAAACTAGAGATGACAGATTACAAGAAAATGAGCACTTCACCACAAATAATAATAGAAGAATATGGAAAACAACATAATCTTTCATTTATCCAAAGAGAGTGTTTACAACCAGATGAGACCTTACAATAGTTTTTTCCCCTTCTGGGCCTCCTGATACTGCTAATGCATGCATTATTTATATAAAAACTTGAGTCGGTTGCTCTGTCTATTTCAATGATAGTTATTAATTACATTCAAGCTAAAAATTTTCTAAGTGGAATCAAACAGGCGATGATAAGACAAGTGTGGCCATAACAATGGCTTTAGTAGTCTGTTATTGATTCTAGAGTGAGGAATAAATTACCTCTTGGGATCATGAAGAGGCTATGATAAACCTGACAAAACGGTGGCTACAACAATCCGTTATTGATTGTGAAATGATCAGAATCTGGCGTTATCTGATGCCGAAGAGGAAATGACGACTCTGACATCTTGGTTCTACTCCTTCAGAAAATGGTTGATGGATAATTAAATTTGGTGTTGTGTTAGCTGTCATGATGGCCATTTTCTATTAAATGGCCTCTGTCTTTGCTGCGTCGGTGACTGTTGTAGGGAGTTTAACGGAAAACCCATTTTCCATTTATAAATGACGCAAAACCCTGTTTAAGTTATCGGGCATCAGAATGCAGTGCCGTCGTGGGATATGGTTGACCTGGTAAGCCCATGTGGAGCGGTGGTGACAGGGGTCTGTAGGTGGACGTGGAGCAGCGATGGCGCGTGGAGCAACAGTCATTTTGGAATAGTATCAGAGCGGAGGAAAAACCGTTTTGGAGGGGGGCGAAGGTGGTAAGTAGTTTCGGTGAAGGGCGGGATAAGTGGTAATGAATACCCCCCTCCCTTTTTTTAAGGTTCGGAGGCTGAGGGGGGGCCAAACGAAGCAAGGACCGTCGGATGTGGGGAGAGGTGCGGGGATGATGAAGAGGTGGAGAGTAGTTAGCTGGGAGGGGATGTATGTTGGTACAATCAGAGGCGACGTGGCAATGAGGTGGGCCCAAACTCACATCGAATATCAGGAAGCGAAAGTTTTGTTTATGAGCGGCGGAGGTGAAGATTCAATCTTGTGATGAGCAAAGGGCAATAGTGGGAGGTGACGTGGCAAGGAGGTGGGGCCCAAACTCATATCGCATATCTCGAAAAGGAAGTTTTTTGTTTATGAGCAGTGGAGGTGAAAGTTAGATCTTGCAATGTGCGAAGCAACGATGGCGAGAGGTGACGTAGCTAGGGCAGAGATGGGGCCCATTCAATACCGCACATTGCAAAGTTTAGGGTTTATTACGAGGAGCAAGAGTTAAAGGATAAACTTTGTGAAGTGCGACGAGAATAGGGGTGATGTAGCAGGAAGGAGATGGGGCCCATTAATACCCCACATCGCAAATCTTACAGTCTAGGTTATGAGCTCGGGGAGGTAAATGTCAGACTTCATGAAGTGCGATGTGGGAAGAATTATCGCAATCAGTAATGGGAAGGGTTATTGAAAATCGGGAGTCGGAAGTAGGTGGAAAATGATTGTAAATGGTAAGTGAGATGCGATTTTACGGTGTGATGAAAAGGTGAAGGGTAAATGGGATAAAGTTTTTATGCGGTTTATAATATATATATATATATATATATCAAGCGGCCTAAAGTGGGTGGCGGAGCTGCGATATATATATATATATCTTGCGGCCTAAAGTGGGTGGCGGAGCTGCGATAATGTCCCGAAAGCATATATATTTGGATTTTGAATTGTTTTAATGGGATTTCGGGCGTTGGAATTCATAATTCGGAAAAAAATGAATGGTAAGAGAGGGTAAATGACATGAAATGAGGGCAGAAAAAGAAGTTTTCTCACCATTACGCTTTTAGCAACACTTTCCTCCTTCACTAAACTGAAAGGCAGATTGATTCCTTTGAAGATCTTGACAGTCAGGCTTTCCCTTCTTTTTTTGAAAATAAATGACAACCATGGAATATTATTTTCAATATGAGAGGTTTGAGAAATAATCAGTCACCTTGTGATAATGTGAATCACAGGAGTCTAACAATGGCTCCAGCTGGGGATGGCAGCTCCTTCAGGAGGTGCCAAGAACGCCGTAGACTAGTGGCTTGATCCATTGGGATGATCCCAACTCTGCAAATTGATCTGCTACAAAACCTCTGTGGCTAACAATCTTCAAGCTAAAATCAACACTCTATGCAAACTTAAGTTTGGAATATACTTGCACTAAAAACTAGAAAGCAATCTGAAACTAAAACTGGAAAGATGCTCATAGTGCTAAGCTTATTTTCACACCTACCTATCCTAATCTAA
>JAXQQM020060436.1:0-47420 GCA_034641835.2 Pinus albicaulis
AAGACAAAGAACAAGAAAAAATCATCTATGACTTCCATCTACAAGGTTTCCAAGATTTGAAGTTTATATTATAACACCTATGAGCTCACCAAAGCAGTCTCTCAAGGGGCTAAGTGCATTGCATATGCAGGTACCTCCATTCAAAGGTGATTTGCAAAGCACTTCCTAACACTCAAGGGTGCATTGGTCATTTGGGAGTGAAAGTCTCATTGTTCCAGGATCTCCATCTGGAAAGTGTCTTCTAGAAGAGTGCATATGTGTCAAAATTCGAATCCATGTGTGTTTCAAGAAATGTTATGCTAAGGTCTTGGGTTGAAAAACCTTCACATATTGGGGGCATGTCATTACAAGAAGGACTCACTTAACCAACTTCTATGCATTAAACTAGAATCTACAGGTTGCAAACCTTACCCGAATATCCTTCGGTTGTAGTAGATCCTGCGGGATGTAAACCCCCTACAACTCTTTGTGATTTGAAATATGTAAATCAACAAAGAACAAGCACAAATTCCTAGTTGTACAACATATATATGTTCTAGATGTTAGTGATAATCTTATAAAAACAATATTAAATGAACAATTTAAGATCATTACACATGTATAAAAGAATATTGACACGTAAACATTAGGAACAAGATGGCACTTTTGTTATTAATGGCATGTACAGTAAAAAAATGTGGAGAGATCACCTGAAATCTACCACGGCCTTCAAGCATACCATCCTTTGGATCCATCCAGACCCAACCTCTCAAGATTTTTTCCAAGAATAGTGCACAATGGATGTCACATAGGGTGAGTGAACATCTAAAGGAAACAAGGGTTTCCTGAAAATATCTGGGAAGTGTAGGAGGCACAGGGAATATATCATACTTGGATAGGGCTCCATCAATGTATAATAACTATATTTCTCTCTCTCTTCCCCCTTTAGGTCATTCCCTTGAGGGGCTTTTATACTCCCTTAAATTAGTTTTTGCAGTTGGGAACAGTTAGGCCAGGGGCTAGGGTAGTTAAGTTACAGGAACAACCATAAATCCCGCCTCAAAAATAGGGAAATTATATATTTTTTAATGTTTAAAAAGGCATATGCAGTTCTCTATGTATGGACTTGTGTGTATACGTGGAAAAGTCTGAGCAGAGTTGCATATGGGTTTTAAGAAATTGTTTTTTGAGAAACATGTCCAAGTCTGAAGGGAAAGGTTGCCCAAGGCCAATGTATAAGTCATCAAGTATATGTTGGTGGTAAATGATGCTATAACAGATGCCCCCTAATATATGAGGTCAGAAGGGCTACATGATGGTCGAAATGTATTATGTGCATAGAAAGAACCTTGCGAGGACTAAAGAGGACTTCACCAGATTTCAGCCTGCCGAAAAACCAGTGAGAGAGATCAGAAAGATAGCTCATGTCTAAGGCAGGCATACCCATGCTCAGTGACAGAAAATCATGTCCACATATGAAGTATAGAGCAGATCCAATATGTGTACAAGTATAGCTGAAATGTAAAGTACGTAGTGAATCGTCTTATCACTGCTCGGAAGTATAAGTCAAAATCAGGTCCAAGTATCACATAAAGAAGACTGGTCAATGATGCTGCAACAGATATATGATCACAAAAATCACAACTGAATCTCCAAGTACCAAATCATAAGTGGTGGAAAAAATGGTACATCATGCAACTTGGGAGCCAACATATAAGATGCTGCTATGATGAAACTGCAACATATAAGGGTGGATGGTGTCACTGGCAGAAAACTGAAAGAGTTGTCAAAGTGAATCAAAGCATGTTGATGCAAACCCGAGGCCTTCACCAATCACCATGGCACAATTCTACACAATTAGAATAAATGAGCCGGAACTTGAACACAGGAAACGACTCGGTCGAACCCATGATGATGATCAAATGCGAGAGCAGTAAAAGGTCACCTATCAATGATGTAATAGGGCCATGGTGAGGCTCTAGGTTTACTCTTAGATAAATATGTTGTAGTCGATTAGGAACAAACACACTTGACAAGAAGTTAGTGGAGACCTTCTTAAAGCGGCTTGAGAAAAGGACCAAATGCGATGTGATAGAACAAGATATTGACGGGAATGGGAAGGTGACTAAAAAATGAGTCAAGAGACACCACGAAAAGGCCGACTCGAGTTTAATTCCCTTGAACAAAAGCACGACTCATGTTGACTATGGAAGCAAATGATAACATTGTATAAGTTTGTCATGCATGAGGCATTATGAGCACTACATATGATTGGAAGAGATAACCAACTGAGGGAGAAATGACTCATGAAACAAGGTTATGGCTTCTCCTAAGAAAAAAACTAAAACCATCCCAAATGGAAAAAAGACTTAGCCTTTTTTTTATGCTTTATTCAAGGGTGACACAATTGACACTATAGCTGCCATCAACTATGGAAGTAATATCCCATTCCCGCTCTTTTTCAAAAAAAAAAAATTTATCTTTTTCATATTCAAGGCCTGAAAAAGAATAAAATAATGCTATAGTACAATGGATATAATGAGTGTCATGAAACAGATGAACTAGTTCCCGGGATAGGAACAATCCTATTCTCAATGCAAGGTGGCAAAAAATTGTAAGTGACACTCAAAGGAATGTTCCATCCATGGGTAAAGGTGTCAAGTCACAGAAGCTAAGTGATTGCATGGTTAACTTGTACAGAGAGACATGGCCAAAATATGTCTTAAACATGAGTCCAAATGAAGCCAGCTAAAGGAAAAGATAAACAAGTAGTCAATATGCAATGCAAAAATACAACTCGACAACATAACGGAGCCTCTAAGGTAAACAGCCAGAAAAATGATAGCAAAGAAGGAGAAGAATGAAGCTTCAACGCATAAGACATGGAAAGACTAAAGAGGAGTCCTGAGCCTATATAAATTTCAGCATGAGTGACAAATGCTAGCAAGAGACTAACTAGGAAGCCCATGTAAAGGAAGGCTCTACCACCAAGTCATGATTAAAAAATCGGTGAGTGAAATGGGTTAAGTACTCATGACATGATGGGATCGACCCTATGGCAAGTGATCAGAATGGAGGCTAGTATGAAAAGATGCAATAGAAAGTGAATTCCCTAACCTATATGCCAGTTCAAAATCAAATACGTGCCATGACAAGTCAGCAGTCATGGATCCAAAGAAAAATTAGGACAATCTCAAATTCAGAAAAATATACCTGAAAAAATACCTTGTCCAATGCTTACAAGCCAAACGGTTATATAGCCTTAGTCAAATTCAAAAAATAAGCACAAGTAAAATTTGTAAAAAATTTCAAATTCTAGGCATAAATACACAATTTGACTCACATTTTGATCATTTTCACATTGTGGAAGTGGAGAAAGAGCTTTGGGGCCAAAATTCCTCTTCTCAAATATGGAGCAATCGACCATAAAATCACGCAAAATCAGTCAAATAAGCTCTAAACTCATCTTTTTCATCAATTTCATTCCTGTTTGAAGCAAAATTTTGGAATTTTGACCATAGAAAATGTATTTTTTCTTGAAACCCTTTGCGCATATGCAGGTTTGTGTGGATGAACCTGCGTATGATATGCCACTGTGTACAAACAAGGTCACGTATGCGCAGAGCAAAAATTTAAGACTTGTATCTAATCAGTCATTTAATGATTTTTCCCAGGATTTCCATGAGATGGAGAGAGCGTGAGCATATTGCAATTAAAAATGAAGTGATGGAGGATCAAACTTCCTTAGATATTCTCCGGAATTGCAGATTGCTCAAATTTTTCAAAATGCCCAATATGAAAAGCAATGTTCATTTGCCTCAAATGTTGGTTGATCATTGAGATCCAGAAGAAGATTGTTTCACAATTGATCAGATGCCACTGCACATAGAATTGGAAGATATATACTTCATTATTGGACTCTATCGAAGGGGAGACCCAATAGGCTTGCACGAAAAGCCTGTTGGAGAGCTTACCATAGAGGATTATGTCCAAGTCTATTGCGTAGATGACGCAACAAAGCTGAATCAAACCCTTCTAAGGAGAGGTGGTCACGGTTATCGTGACCCTGTCAGCTCTTTCCTAGTCAAACCCCATTCTTTTACTCCACGTGGTCTACTTTCCTTTTCTTAATTTTAATTTATTTATCAATTTCAAATAAATTGACAAATAAATATTTTCACAGCTTCGAAGGTTAAATGATATCTCCCAGCTTATATATATTTATCTTCGAACCTTATAATAATAGTCCGACACTTTATAACCAATTGACGTCGCAATAGCCCTTCGGCCCCGGGCCCACATATATATCAATAGACCAATCAAACACATGCACCGTACCTCGTTTATCGTTCGCGCACCTCGTTTATTGTTCGCGCATCTACAACAAGCGACCACCGTCCGATGGCTCTTTCCCAGATCAATGACATGTACGCATATCACTCGGCATCCTGGTACGAACGTTAACGTGTGATGGCGTGCTTTAAACGGTGGTTTTCCGGGGGTCCACCTCGCCACGTGTCGACAGATCTATGGAATCGCTCCCCAACCAGGAAATACCGCTTACACACCAAAAGCGGTGCAATATGGGCAATCCACCTTCGTAAATCCACTTGCGGGTTTGGTACAGTGCTTGACCACACGTCGGGTTTGCGTTCTGCTTCGTATATTCTCTGTTTTTTAACTAAGGTTCTGACCCCGGTTAGGAAATTCCAATTAATCAACGAACAAACGTAAATTTCTTTATTGAGCGGGATTTCTATTACCATTAAATAGAGTTCACGACCAGGGTTTACGTAGGCTTATTTTATGAGTGGGGATTTATTCAACAGAGTTTGTTCGAACAAATTGAGGGAAATCAATAGATAGGGGAATGCAGAATCTACACGATATTTCAACTCAGTAATTATATATGCACAGGATTCAATCGTTTCGCAATTAAAAAATCTCTTCACAGATGAAGGTTCGAGTCAATCCAATGGCAAATAGGCTCTGAAATCATTTAATTGGAAACAATTGTTAACACATAGAGTTTATTGCAGAAATCTCTCTATCTTTCCTTCCATATACATCCAAGGGATTACATTTATATACATGAACATTTGTCTGTTCGGTTCCTCTGCGAGGACCGTTTTAGAAAACCAAAAGCCTAATTACAGCTATTCAACTAACTGAAATATGACAGATGAATCGAACTGGACTATTCGACTTCTACAAACTCTGACTAGTCTAAATGATACAGTCAGCTGAGGTATTGAAACCTATCTATTACAACTCGAATGTTTTGAACCCTCCTAGCCACAACATGTGGACACAACTTCCTACATTGGTGGCTAGTGTCTAATGCCCCTACATCGGTAGATGATGCATGAATTTAGAAGCTCTGATTCTAAAAGAGATTTGAAGGATTTATACATGAATATCCTTCTCTTTACCATTGGCAGAGTAGCAGGATCAAATTATCTGTATCAGGCTTCACGGACACAAATGAGCATAGCAGTGGAATGCTTGATTCATCTCTTTGATTGGTGCACAACGTTGCTGAGAAATATGAAAAAGAAATTGATTTCAATCCAAAAATCAAAGACTAAAAACTTTGGGTATGGTACAATCTTGTTGACATTATTCTTCGAGAGGGTCCCAGGGCTTCGGCCCAAGGTCATCTCAACTATAGATTATAGATATGATCAGATGACTGTAATATTTTTTGATGATAGACATGATCGGGCATAAGCCCTAATTTTGTAGGACATGATGGTCCATATTTTGTATATTTTTGAACACTCTCATATATATATATATATATATATATATATATATATATATATATATATATATATATATATATATATATATATATATATATATATATATATATATATATATATATATATATATATATATATATATATATCGATTTATATGATGTGATGACTCAAATGTGTGATTAATGAATGATGTATTTGATATATTTTTTAAAGTATTCAATGATTAATATGCCAATGAATTGCGCTATTAGCCAATAAGTCTTCCATCCAATTGTCAACTCGAGGAATATGAATGAATGTTATAAATTGAAATGATCATTGTAACAAACGCACCCTAAAAAACAATCGATGTAAAAATGGGTCTCAGACACGATATGTGTTGTGCAACTTTGAAACCACCAGCTGTGAATCCAAGAAAACTACTAACGAATCAACACCCAAAGATATTTCCGCCGAGAGTAGATTGACCACTGCAGTGTATTCTGCTACGTTGTTCAAAGCAAGACCAATGCAGACACCTCTTGAAACTAACAACTGACTGGATGGATAATGGAGTACCCAAGTCGTGGAAGCCAAGTTCTAGGTATGTCTACTAGCACTATCGATGAAACCAAAGTGACTCATGTCATCCAATATTACCTGCCAAAGCAGATCAAATTCATCAAAATCACACCAAAAATCGAAACCCAAATATGCACAAAAAAAAATATATATATACAACAACAAAAGATGCTAGGCCTAAGCCTAGGCATAATACTTTTTCAAATAGAGCCCGTTTCTAGGCTCTACCAACTCGTTTCCATCAAATTCAATCAAAGCATAAGCTCCTTTCTTCAGGACCTTTTTGACGATAAAGGGGCCATACCACATAGATTTGAACTTGCCTGCCCCCAAGGCATCCTTCTCTTGGGCATAAACCAAGACGAGGACACCTTCAGAGAAAACCCTAGGTTTGACCGCCTTATCGTACTAAACCTTTACCCGTTTCTTATGTGCCTCATTCATCGTAGCTGCATCTCGACGTTGCTCATCGAGATGTTCTAGATGAAGAAGGCGTTCTTCGAGACTGGAAGTGACAGGAAGAAACTCAACAACTAACTTAAGAGAGGGAATTTAGCATTCAATAGGAAATATAGATTCCAACCCATAAGCCAGTTGAAACGGAGTAAAACTAGTTGCAGTTTTGACGGACATATGGTATGCCCAAAGTACAGGATACAACATAATATGCCAATTAGATCTGGCTTTATCAATCGTCCATTGAAGAATTTTCTTCAAGGATTTTTTTCATGACTTCAACTTTCCCATTGTCCTGAGGATAATAAAGAGAAGAATTCTCCTGCCGAAAACCTAATTTTAGAGCCAATTCACCCATCATGTTGTTCTAAAAGTGACTTCCATGATCAGTGACAATCTCTTTGGGGATACCAAAGTGAGAAATGACTTGATTGAAGAGGAACAGAGTTGTTGTCTCACGGTCATTCCCAAAAGTAGGCATAGCCTCAACCCACTTGGTGAAGTAGTCTACAACTAAGATAATGTACTTATGACCTTTAGCCAAAGGTAGATTACAAGTTATATAATCAATACTCCACTTTGTAAAGGGGCCGACAGTGACGATAGGAAAGAGTGGAGCTAGATGAGCGCACATCTTTCGAGTATAAACCTGACACGGATGACACCTTTTGATCGATTCAATACAATCTTTGAAAATTGAAGGCCAAAAGTACCCTGCACACAAGATTTTTTGGGATGTAGCAAGCCTATATAAATGGCCACCACAAGCTCCACCGTGGCAATCATTCAGCACAACCTCAGCTTCTTCGAGATTTAAGCAGCGTCTTAGGATCGAATCGACCCCGTGACGATACAAAGTTTCACCAATAATCAAATAAATTTCAAGCAAAGTCGAGGGAAACTTCGCAGTCTGGAGATAAACTATGAGATCCCCATACCAAGGATCCTGTGAAGAAATGAGAAAAATATGTTCATCAAGAAATGATTCTTCATAAACAATCTCTTCTCCACAGGGCAAATCAAAAATCAATTTCGCAACAACTAATTATTGGACTTGGAAAAAGTAAACTCAAGATCAAATTCCTGCAAAATCACAGTCCATCGATTGTATTTGCCCCCAATCACTCGCCTACTGAGAACAAACTGAAATGGATTGACTACTACCAAAACATATGTTTTGTGAAGGAGAATATAATTTCTGAGCCACTGAACATCATGAACAGCTGCTAAATAAAGTTTCTCTATCGGAGAACACCAGAGTTCAAAACCTACCAAGCCTCGACTAAGGTAGTATATAACATGCTCGGAAAGAGCATCGTCTTCCTGAACCAGAACCATACCAATGGTAGATTTTGCTGCCGTGAGGTAGAATAGAAAATCCCTACTATAATCGGGTGGACTTAGTAAAGGAGCAGAGTTCAATGTTTTTTTCAAAGCATCAAATGAGCGTTGAACAAAGTCATCCCAAAATAATGGAACTCCTTTCTTTAATAATCTCATAAATCCTTTTGTAATCTTGGCATAATTTACGATGAATCTCCATAGTAAATTAGCTTTTCCTTGCAAACTTTGAAGTTGACGAATTGAAGATGGGGGAGGCAACTAAAGTATTGCCTCAACCTTGAAGGGATCTACTGAAATCCCTTCCTTAGAAACAATCTCAACAACCGACCGGATGTGATAGCGAAAACACACTTGTTCCGGTTCAACCGGATTTTGTAATACTGACATCATTCAAAAACTTGACGAATGTGAGAAGGATGATCAATTCTCTTGCGATAACAAGAAGCTAGATCATCCAAATATGCCTCGATAATATGTTTGATGTCGTGGAAGGCATAAGACATGGCCCGCTGAAAAGTAGCTCCAGCAGTTTTTAGGCCAAAAGGCATTTTCTCGTAAGAAAAGGTACCCCAGGGACAAATAAATGTAGTATTATGTTGATCTTCAGGATAGATAGTAATTTGATTATATCCAAAGAAACCATCCATGAAGGAGAAAATCTCATTTCCCACACACTCATTGATGATCTGATCTATAAATGGTCTGGGGTAGTTATCTTTAGGACATGCTTTATTTATATCTCGGAAATCGATGCAGACTCAAATCATTCCTTATTTCTTTTCCATGGGAACTGGATTTGAAACCCACTCAGTTAAAGGAACAGAGTAAATAAACCCTGCCTTAAAGCGACTTCTCCACCTCGGCTTCCGTGTTCTGCTTTGCCTTCCTAGGGACGATCGGACGCTTTTACTTGATAAACTTAGAATTTTCATATATCTTGATCTCCATGTTGGAAAATAGATGGATCTATACCCGGAAATTTCCTCATAAGACCAAGCGAATGCATCTTGAAACTCTCAAAACGGATCGGTGTAAGTTTGAATCTCTTCGGGGGACATTCGGCTCTGTAATATTCCTACTTATCCTAAGCTAAGAGGAATATTCATTTTTGTTTTACTTTTTGTTGCATGAATAAATGAATAAAGGAGGACATGTAAAACTCTTGAAAACACTGAATAAATCAATGCCCATGTGAACACAGATAAATCGAGGCCATGTAAATAAATCACTTGCAGGTGTGAAATGGGTTTGAGCTATAAGACTGGGTCAACCTTGACCAAATCTACAGCACTATCTAGGTTCAGTGTATCTCATGAAGGGACAACACAGTTCTATAAGGAGGCCCCTCATGTGAAAGGAGCTAACTCATCAAGGTGGTTTAGGGTTTGCAAAGGCTTTCATCTTATAAAAGGAAGGGGAAGGAAACAAGAGGAGGTTGTTGATTGATTATGTTTCTGAGTATATTTTCTGCTTAGACAAATACTATTCTTTGTTTTTTAGTAGAGAATTGTGCTGCTTAGCACTTGGAGTTTCTATGCAGGCATTTCACCTCTTCCTTTAAGGATTCTTGGAGGAGAATTTGCTGATTTGATCCACTATTAGGCTTGAGGCCAAGCTCTACTTCCAATTGCATTGCAGATCCAGTGAGTTTTTTTCTTCTTTTGCAAGCTTCAGCAAGTGGGATTCTAGATTTGCAAAGATCTAGCTTGTTTTGGGAGCCTCATCTCATGGAGTGTGTCTTTTAAACTCCTGGAAGAGTGCCTCTCCTGTTTGTACTTTAGATCTGTATCTTGGCAGTTGGCCATCTATGTTTTTCAAGCTACAGTGTTGTTTCCATTGAGGTAATGTGTTATTTTCATATGAGATTCTTCAAGGTGTTTTGATCACAGTTTTGATGAGAGATCTCTGGTGTTGAGCTTTGCCTTCCACTTTGGTGATCCATGGATTAGCTTGTTGATCCATGTTATTTTTAGATCTAATCTATTGTAATTTAATGTTATATTGAGAAATTACTGTAGCATTTTACATATATGCAACTTAAAAATTAGATCTACTCTTGTTTATGGATGATTTCGTCAAAACCCCAAGGGGATCTTGTAAAGAAAATTATCTAGCTTCTAGATCTGAAATAGATCTGGTGTTTTGTCCACAGATCTGTCCTAGATCTGAGTTGTAATATTTAGCTACTTCAGCTCCTTAAAAAAATGATATTGAGCCATTTTTTCATTTATATATGTGTTGCAACCTTCCTTTCTGAGGATTTCTTTCTCTATTTTCCTCATGTATTCTATTGTATATTGAAAGAGCTTCATTATAATTCTGATTTTCTGCTGTAAATTCATAATTTAATCATATTTGATGTCCTCCTACTCATACTATCCAATACTACATTATTTCTGAAGCAGTTTGTTGTGCATAGCTACAACCCCTCTTGTAGGGTGTTTTTCAGCTAGACTAGGTTGTGGGAGATCTGTTTACCACACCTAAGCTGATTTTTTTTTGCTCCCCTTCTGGATCTAGAATCTAGATCTGCTAATATAAGGGATCCAAGGGTTTTAAACTCATTTTTGTACATCAATCTCCCAGCAGTGCTTTATTCCAGTAGGCTTGTTGTGCTATTCCCAATTTGGGATATTACAGTGCTATCAGAGCTCCTTTCTTGGAACAACCTATGCTTTCCTTGGAGCATCACAGCCATGTTTCATTCAAAAGAAGATTAACCTCTTACTGAGAGGGAGAAGAGGTATCATAATAGAAGTCACAAGAAGTATGATTATACTACTGAAGATCAAGACAAGGGTAAAGCTCCTGAGACTACAAGTGACAAAGAAGGGAAAGTGTTTGCAAGAAATATTTTGGTGGCCATGCAAGATCTTGCTAGAGAGATCAAGGAGATGAGGGTGGACATAATGAGGGAATCTCTTGGGAGATTTCATTTTGGAGAAAGCTCTGATATTTCTCATCATGGGACTGGTCAACTAGTGAATCTGCCACAAGCCCCACAAGCTTCACAACGCTCCAGTATGCCTACTTTCTTGGGCCGCGTGGAGAATGAGGACCACACGAACAAGCTTCCCTTGAAGATTGCGCAATATTCCTATGTAGGGACAGCTCATGAATTATGCACTTAAAAATGCATTTTAAAAAAAAATATTCTTTAGAACAGAAAAATAACTCTTGGATCCTTTATATCAAACAATTTACAAACTAAATCCGATATTTGAGCTGAAACAAATAAGACTAGGTGGGTTAAACAGATCTCCCACGCCTAGTTATATTCAAGAGAAGGCCCAATGAGGGGCTGTAGCAAAGTAAAACACTCTACTAAAAGTGAAGAGAGCTATAAATGCATAAAATTTTCTGATAGACACTCAGAAACTGATTTAAAGTACAGCAGCAACTCAAATCTGAATTTAGGATCCAAAAAGTGGGGAAAAGCAGTGATTTTGACCCAAAAATAGATGTATTCAGACATATGCATAAAATTAAGGTAAATGGCGGGAGGTTATTTTATATTAGGTCATGAGGGAACTATTCTCCTAATTTCAGCTCAAAAAAAGCATTATATCTATGTTAAACAGTTCCTCCATACCCGGATATGCTTAAAAATGTTGATTTTCCGTGACTTTGAGTATGAAAAAAATGGTTGAAGCATGCAGAGCGTAATTTCTGAAGACATTAGACAAAATATGTCTGAAAAATCAGATCTAAATTTTATTATAATAGAGAATGAAGAAAAATATAGATTCAACTCCTTTTATACATCAAATAGATCACCCGTCAAGGGGATTTCATGAAAGAACAAATACAAGTATCAGATCTGTAGAACATGGTTCTGAAAAATGAAAAATCACTGAAACTCTGAGTATATGAGCTGAAATTTACAAAATTATAGAATATGGCTGCAAAACAAACTTTCCTGAAGAAGGGATGACCCTTCCTCAAGGAAACAAGCACCAAACTAGGGTAGAAACCCTGTTGCAGCAATGCACTGGAAAAATGACGCAGTTTCTGAAGTATACTATGCAGATGATGTTGGAAGGTCCTTTGGCCTGATGCCAAGATCTGAATATGAAGCTCAAGGATTCCTCACTAATCTATCAAATAAAGGAATGCTCCCTTTTCTGCAAAACTAGATCTGGAAGTGGTGTTGAAAACCCCTCACTGCAACACCCTGCAACACAGAATTATGTTGTTGCAGCAATAATTTTGTGATGGAGGAGGAAGCTTGGCCTCAAGCATAGATGTGAGGAATTTCATAACATACTCCTTCAAGAGCTCCTCAACGAAGGAGGAGTAATTCCTAAACAGGATATTCCTCTCTCTCTAGCTAAACAGCCAAGAGAGTTTGAGTTGCCTAAGCAAGCTCAAAATAAAATTATCTTAAACAACCTTTCCTTGTGGCCTTCCTCTTCATTTTATAACATTAGGGCTTTGAAAACCCTAAACCACCTCCAATGAGTTAACCCTTTTCACATGAAGGGTTTCCATCTAAAACTGTGCTGATCAATAAGGAGGTTCAATGCATCTAGACACTGTTGTGATTTGGTCCTGTTGACCTAGTCAACCTTCTTCATTCCTTTTCACACCTAAGTGTATTTTATTGAAATGGCCCAGATTTTTCCATGTTCACATTGGGCATTGATTTATTTTTATGATTAGGATTTTTAGAGTTCCTCCTTTACACTTTTATTCATGAGTTAAGCAAACTGAAATTAAAATGCAATATTCCCATTAGCTGCAAAAATTGGGAATATTACAGTCTCCCCCGGCAAAATTTTGCTTGCCCTCAAGCAACTCTTATTGTAGATGCAAACCATCTATTCCCCTCCAAATGGCATCCACATAAGGAAGGCTTCCTCCATTTGCTGCAATAGGTTATGTATGTTTGGTTCCAAAGTTGTCTTCCACAAATGCAAGAGATGACTTCCAACTGTAAGGTTAGATGTCCTCTTCTTATCATGAAGTACAAAATGACAATTACATGATGTCCAACACCATCATAAACACATGAGAGACATAAAATAAAGTAGCTCCTTCCATAAAGGAAAAGCTTCATCATGCAAAAATATTCCTCTATCCATGTTTTATGAACTTAATTAAGCATTGTTATGCTTTCATCCTTAGCCCTATTGGCCTTGTTGGATCCAAACTCCCTCATTCCAGTGTTATGCAAAAGAAGAAGTGAAGGAGCAACATGGGTGGACAAAGATGTCAAACCATATTCCCCTAATAATAACCACCGGAGCAAGGCCCTTTGCTGCCATCCTCCATCTCCTCCATGTAAGATGGGCAAGCCAAGATTTCCAAAAGATGATGTACATGCCTCTCTTTGCTGCGATTTATCTTTGTTACATAAGGCATGAATCAGAAAATGATGAGCTATGGGGTGGTCACCATACTCATTTAAAAGCAACCAAAGCAACAAGAGGTCTTGCTGCCTTCTTTCCTCCTCATGTGCATCATGAAACCAAGCCATATTAATGGACATATGATATGTCACATCAGCCCAATACAAAGTATTATCATCAATGCACATCATGAGATCAATATGCCAAATTTTACACAATGCAAAACACATAGACATAGGAGATGTCATGTGGTGGCCATACTCTCTCAAGTGAAACAAAATTATACATTCCTTCTCTTGCTGCAACATATCATTGAAATCCAAGGCATGATTCAGAAAATGATGAGCTATTGGGTAGTAACCATACTCACCCAAGAGCAGCCATAGCAACAAGGACTTTTGCAGCCCTCTTGCCTTATCAACATGTGGATCATGGAGCAATAACACAATGATGGACATGTGAAATGTCTCATCAACATAGTACAAGAAAGCTCCCTCATACCACATCATGTGGGAGTCATTCTTCCTCCCAAGCCAAAGTTCATGCATGAAACATACCTCCAACAGAAATACATGTGGATAAATGAGACATATTTCAAACATGGGTGAATACATGGACATGAGATTTAACATGTGATGTCCAAACTCTCCTTTTAACAACCACATCAACCATGCTTCCTTTTCATATACTCTATTAATGATGCATAAAGCATGAGATGAGAGAATGAGAATCTTTGGGTAGTGATCATGCTTACCCCAAAGCAACCAGCGTTGCCATGCCTCCTTATTCATTTCATGACCATTATTCAAGGCATATATCAGAGAAATAGGTGCCTTTGGAGAGTGATAGGAGTCTCCCAAGGGCAACCAACGTAACCAAGCTTGCTGGCACATATATGTCTGCAAGTGATCATGTGATCTCTTGCTCATCATCCTCATCCACTCACTCCAATATGGAAGATGAGTGATGTGTTGCATAATCATGGCATCCTCCCTTTGTAGAATACCATCTCCTTTGAACCAATGAAGAACCTTGCATCTCATGAAATATTGAAATGCATCTCTGTTGAGATTTCTTAGTGAGACCTCTCTCCCATCTATGGCCTTCCAAAACCAGTGAGGCTCTGAATCTACGGTAAGTAGAAGTCTCTCTTTGAGTTGTAGCATGCTCATTGAGAGAGTGTCATCTAGAGGGGAGAAAATGTTTCTCATCTCAGGATGTCTACTCTTCATCTTCTTCTTCTCCATTGCCCCAAGGTTGAAGATGCCTCTAGAGTGCTCCAAGAGAGATGAAGCCTCTTTTGTCACAGTCACCAAGTGACAGCGCTGTAGATCTACTTAGTGGTGCATGTACTGTCTCAAAGCAAGTTTCATTACTGATCTCACAATCAGCCATTGAACATAGGATAGTACTAATCCCCTTTCTTGAGACCCTACATCTCAACCCAAGAGGTTGCATGCAACTCAACAATGATGCATAGGGATAGTTTCCAATCTCCTCCTTGATTAGATCAAGGGTCCTTTGCGTTGTGACATATCTTTGCTTCAAATCAGCATTTTGATTTAATCCTTGGCTATGCATTAATCTTGAAACAATATGTGCTGAAATTTCATGCATACCTTGGATCAACTGATATGTGGGAACCTCTTGACAGAACACAAGAGTTCCTCCATCCGGATCAATGATGCCTCCAACTTCTAGCAAGAATGATGGTCTTCTTCCTTCAAGCATACCAGCACTGGTATCTTCCTCTTCACTTTGAAACCCTTTAGGAGTTTCTTTGCATCTCTCTCCTTCATTGCTATACCTCTCACCTTCCTCAAAGAAAGTGAGCATAGTAGATCTATGAGGAGATCTAGGATTCTCCGGTCTTTTGCTTTGCTGATAGGAAGTGTTAGGGCTTCCTTCTTCTTCTTGAAACCTTATGCAGGTCTCACTGCAGCTTGCTTCTTCTCGAAACCCTCTAGGAGTCTCGGTGCATCTTCTTTCTCTCTTATGATTTACCTCTTTGGAGAGGCTCTTCTTAGATCTGAACACTGATGAGAGTAAACTCATCCTCTCCATCATTCTGATCTATGTTTCTTCTCTTCTCTTCTCGAATACCATTGTAAAGTTCCCTTTTCAGGAATATCAAAATTCTATTCTAGAGATTGACTGCAGGGGCATTTACTGGATATGTCACCTTTGAAAAAGGGATGAGATCCAGAGGCTACCTGGCCATCTGCAGACTCTATCTATAGAGCTTGAAATATTCCTCCTTCATGGAGTCATCACTTTGGCTTAAAGCCACAGGCTGAGCCAAAGATCTTGCTTTGATACCACTGTAATATTCCTATTTAGGAACAGCTCATGAATCATACACTAAAATATGAATTTTCAGAAAAATATGCTTTGGAACATGAAAATGACTCTTATATCCTTTATATCAGACAATGTACAAACTAAATCCAAGATTTGAGCTGAAACAAATAAGACTAGGTGGGTTAAACAGGTCTCCCACACCTAGTTATCTTCAAGAGAAGGCCCAATGAGGGGTTGCAGCAAAGTAAAACTCTCTACTAAAAGTGAAGAGAGAGATATCAATGCATACAATTTTCTAATAGACACTCAGAAACTGATTTCAAGTACAGCAACAACTCAGATCTGACTTTAGGATCCAAAAGGTGAGGAAAAGCAGTGATTTCGACCCTAAAATAGGTGTATTACGCAATCTGCGTAAAATTAAGGGAAATTCCAGGAGGTTATTTTATATTAGGTCATGAGGGACCTATTCTCCAAATTTCAGCTCAAAAAAAGCATTATAGCTATGTTAAACAATTCCTCCATCCCTGGATATTCTTGAAAATGTTGATTGCCCATGACTTTGAGTATGTAGAAAATGGATGAAGCATGCAGAGCGTAATTTATGAAGAAATTAGACAAAATATTTCTGAAACATCATATCTAAAGTTTATTATAACAGATAATGAAGAAAAATAGAGATTCAACTCCTTTTATACATCAAATAGATTACCCGGCAAGGGGATTTCATGAAAGAACAAATACAAGTATCAAATCTGCAGAATATGGATCTCAAAAATTTAGAATCACTGAAACTCTGAATAGATGAGCTGAAATATACAAAATTATAGAAGAGGGCTGAAGTACAAACTTTCCGGAAGAATGGATGGCCCTTCCTCAAGGAAATGAGCACCAAACTAGGGTAGAAACCCTGCTGCAACAATGCGCTGGAAATATAACACAATTTCTGAAGTATACTGTGAAATTGATGTTGGAAGGTCCTTTGGCCTGATGCCAAGATCTGGAACTAAAGCTCAATGCTTCCACACTAATCTTCCAGAGAAAGGAATGCTCCCTTTTCTGCAAAACTAGATCTGGAAGTGGTGTTGAAAACCCCTCACTGCAACACCCAGCAACACAGTATTATTTTGCTGCAGAAATAACGTTGTCTTGATGGAGGATGCTTAGCCTCAAGCCTATATATGAGGCATTTCCAAACATACTCCTTCAAGAGCTCCTCAATGAAGGAGGAGGAATTCCTAAACAGGAAATTCCTCTCTCTCTAGCTAAATAGCCAAGAGAGTTTGAGTTGCTCAAGCAATCTCAAAATCGAATTATCTTCAACAACAACCCTTCCTTGTGGCCTTCCTCTTCATTTTATAACATTAGGTCTTAGAAAACCCTAAACCACCTCCAATGAGTTAACCCTTTTCACATGAAGGGTCTCCATCTAAAACTGCGCTGATCAATAAGAAGGTTCAATGCATCTAGACACTGCTGTGATTTGGTCTTGTTGACCTAGTCAACCTTCTTCATTCCTTTTCACACCTAAGTGTATTTTATTGAAATGGCATAGATTTGTCCATGTTGACATTGGGCATTGATTTATTTTGCTGATTAGGAGTTTTATAGTTCCTCCTTTACACTTTTATTCATGAGTTAAGCAAATTGAAATTAAAATGCAATGTTCCCATTAGCTGCAAAAATTGGGAACATTATAGTACTTGTGGAGTATGATTCTCAAAGTCAGAGATTCAAGGATAACTTGAGTTTCCAAGACTTTTGTCACATCAAGGACAGAAGAAGACCAAGGCAGCAATATAGAGATGGTGGGTTCTTTCATAATCAGGATAGACACCACTCTATGGGCAGATTATTTTTGCCTAAGTTTGATGGATCATCCTCCATTTCTTCCAAGGCATGGGTAGAAAATCTGGATATTTACTTCCAGTTGAATAAGGTCCCTGAGACTGAAGCCATCAAGATTGCAGCACTGCACTTTGAAGGTGAAGCACACAATCGGTGGTTCCATGGGTTTTCTACATTGGGACATAACAAGGTGACTACCTATTATAATTTTACTAGAATACTGGTGGAGAGGTTTGACATGAAGGATCCTGAATCACCCTTCATAAGCCTTGCAAGGCTGAAGCAATCAAGGGATGCAGAGACCTATATCTCTGAGTTTATGAGATTATCAGTCATGGTCCATGATCTATCTATAGCAAGGAGAGTCTACATGTTCATCGATGGCCTGGAGGAAAATTTGCATCGGTTGGTCAAATCTACCAAGCCCATAACTTTGCATGATGCCATTGAGAGGGCTAGAGACCTCCAAGATGCCTTGCCAAAAGCAAAGGCAACTTTCCAAAGCAGGGCCCCTCACTTTTCTAAAGGGAAGGAAGGGAAAGTTGCTCCTCCCAAGGAGAGATCCTTGAAGAAGCCTCTTGACATTGATCTCAGGAGGGAATTGAGGAAAAAGAAACTGTGTTTCACTTTCCAAGAGTCATGGGCACCAGGACATAGATGTGCCGCAGGGAAAGCACACTACATAGAAGTCTTCTTAGATCTTGAGGAGGAAGATGAAGATGATGAACCTAGGAGGGGTCACAACGTTGATGATGATGAGGAAGATCAAACACCATCCAGAGAGGGGAAGGGAGCCTTTGCTCCAATGAGTGGGACTCTTGCATCTTTGAGAGGAGTGCCCAAGTACTTGACCCTAAGAGTACAAGGTTCAGTCATGAATCAGAGAGTATCTATCCTAATTGACAGTGGGGCAACCCACAACTTTATTGATGCTCATCTTGTGCAAAGGAGAGCAATCCCCACTGACACTTTTGAGGGATTTTCTGTTTTGGTCCCAGGAGATAGGACCATGCAATGCATGCAATATGTTCCATCACTCTCTGTCACTATGGGATCCTACACTCTGGTGGATCACTTCTTTGTAGTTGACATACCATATACCAACATCATTTTGGGTGTCCAATGGTTGATTACCTTGGGGAAGGTTACCACTGATTGGAAAGCTTTGCAAATGGAGTGGGTGGACTTGAAGAGTGGGAAACCAAAAATGATTCAAGGAATGCACACTTATCCTTCACCTAATACCTCCACAAAAATAGAAGAGATGGATTTGCGTAGTGGAGGCAGGGATCTCACAGTTCCTTCTCTCATGTTCATGAAGATGCTGTAAGGGACATTCTTATCTCATGGAAAGCCACTTTGAATGCCATCGGATTCAGATCTTGTGGGGAAGGCTCCACAAAGGGTTGCTCAAAATCTAGATCCAGGAAGGATTGGAGTAATGACAGACCAAGTTACAACGCTGGGAGGCTTGGGACAGCCCAAGAATGAGGCGGATCTTCTTCCTGCATCACTATCACCCCCTCTCTTTTCTGAATCTGGGCTGTGGGAGGAGAAGAATGGGAGGATCAGCCTTCCAATAAATTTTTTTGGCATGTGTAATGTCAAAAAGGAAATCAGCAACCTAACAAACACTTCCATGGATGTATCAGCAACGCTGTCATTATTGAGCAGTGTGGATCTTTATTGGAAATCTCAACTTCTTGTAGAGTATTCCAAAGATCTCCACACAGGTATGATACTAGATGGCATGCAGTAAGAAGAGGGCTACTTGGTCCAAGGGGGAGTCATCTATTATCATGGTAAGGTCTTCTTGGCTAGAGCTTCCAAGCTCAAGTAGAAGATCCTACAAGGAGCATATGAAGAATTCTTCCTCAACCATATGTATTCAATGAAGATCTATTCCCTGATCATGAAGAATTTTGATTGGGAAGGCATGAGAGAGGAATTACATCAGCACTTTCAAGAGTGCAATAGCTATGAAGGATTGGGGCAGCCAATGGAATCTTTACAAGAATCATCTCAGCCAACTCTTCCTTTGCTTGAGAGGAGGGGAATGCTCATGCACAACTCCATGTGTGTGAAGGACTATGATGGTAAAGGATTTGATCATGCCAAGAAAGTTGTATTTTCTGATCTATTACATTCCTTTGCCACATTTTTGCAGGATATGACTCCTAGAAGAAGTGAGAGATCATGTGGATCTCATAGCTTGTTGGGGGCCAATAGAAATTCTGAACTTGACCACTCCCTTGTTGTGCAAAGGGAGATTCCTTTTCATGATGGGTGCTTCCCAAAGGCACCAAACTTATGTAACACCTTCAGCCATGTTAAGGTGACTCATACAGAAAATGTGTGGTGGGAATGCCACTTGCCACACCTGGATCTAATGAAGACAGGAGGCGCACTACCCTGGCATCACATGTGGGATTTTGATCCACCTCCTCAAGTTCAGATTTCAGTTTGCATATATGTAGTCTTGCTTCCATACCTTGATGATATAGTTATATTGTTTATGGAGTTGTATGGATAGAGGATGGGAAGTGTGTATGTCTTTATTAGGTTCTAGTGGATTTGGCTGATTGGCAAGCCAAATGACAGTGTAACATCAAACCAAGCTTTGGAGCCCAAGGACCTAGCCTTCCTGGACTCAGAGAGGGCTCTCTCTATTATATGTAAAGATATCGGTGTGTTCGCTTATGGTGTTCTGATATTAGGCTAGTTCTGAAGTAAGTTTTGGTTTTTTTGGTTTTTTAGGTTGTGAGGGATGAAACTGATCAAAAATGTAAGATAGGTGAAAAGATGTCAGATCAACTGGGCTATGGGGTCAAAAAGGTCAAGGAAGCTATCAGATGATGATACAAGGCTGCAGTAGGGCCGATTTGATTCAAGGTAGAAAGGATCTTTGGGCAAAATGGAGTAAATGGACACTAAGTTTGTGAAAGACGAAGGATTTCAAGCATAACTAGTTTGATAACAGACATAAACATGGTATGGCAAGCCATTAATCATGCAAAATGTAACTACAAGCTAAATAATACATAGAAATAAACATTCAAACCATGCATAGAAGTATAAGACCCTCTAACTTTAGAAAATAGCTATCAAACTTTGGGGAAAAACACATAAGACGGACTAACAACTCAAAACACTATGCCGGAATGCCTAAACACAGTCTTTAAGTTATTGGGCACTTTGACAAACAAGCTTTCATAGTTTTAGGCAAAGGGCTAGATCGGGACTAGGCCTCCTTGGTTCAAACAAAATGATAATCTAATCAGTCAAAGAGATAGTTTCATGGATTGGACTATGGACAGCCATAGGTAAGCAGGGCACACCATACATCCTACTTAACATGCATAGAACTATGAATGAAACTAGCAACAATGTCCTCAAGTTATTAAAGAGAAGTTAAGAATTCTTTAAGATGATTAAGGAGGAAGAAAACATGAAAGCTATGAAGATTCAGGAAATTTGAGGTGCCTCCATGGGCATATCTCAAATTTATTCTCTACTGATCTATAGCAAGCAAGAAACATGTATCATGAATGAAAACTAGAAGACAACAACAAAGCAAGAGACACTATACCATTCTACCAAGTCATGGAATCCATCAACAATCCTTCTTCATTCATCCAAGAACATCCAAGAGTCAATCCAAAATCATAACACAAGTATTTCCTTCAAAGCTCATATGACCAATATATTGCTTCTCTTCTCAAGTTCAGCCTTGTTTACAAATGAGAGCTTGTGGAATAAATAGGCTCAAGTGAGGAAAACCTCATGGTTCAACTTCCTCTCCTATTGGCCTAATCAAAATATCTAAACTTGTCCTTGAGGCTTTGCAAAGCCCAAGGCACAAAAATATCTCATAAAATATCTAAAAAGTGCTAAAAAAGGAAAAATAATTGACTTTGCATCATTTTCCATGTGCAAAAATAGCTAAACGCACATTTGGAAAAAGCAGATTTTTGAGGTTCAAAAATTACAAAAATACTTCAAATTTTCATCAGCAAAAGGTCCCCTGACTTTTTGGAAACATTTGGCAGCCATCCTGATGTCGAAACAAGGCTCATGATAGCTTGTTGGAAAGCTCTGAGTGTCTACTTTCCGGAGAAACTGAAATTTTCCATATCTGATGCATAGAAGTCCTCCAAATCTACACCTGTGTGTAAAAAGCCAGAAAATTGCAATCTGCTGATAGACCGGGCAGAGTGTGCAAAAAGTGAGCATTTTTCTCCGTTTTGAGGAGGCAAATGATCTCCAAATGGTCTGAAAATCACTGAGGGTGTGCTTATGAAATTATGGCATCCAATGATACTATCCTCCTCCTTTGATGAATCCTCAAAATGAAATGGCGAATTTATGAGTTTTTGACCAAAAACTCAAAAATGCCAAAAAACCAAAACATGTCAAAATGTGCCCAAAATTGGTGTGTATGACCCTCAAGGGTCTTTGGCAACATGTTCTGAAGCTTGGGCCCAAAATCCAAGTTTAAAGGTGTTTTTCTTTCTTTTCTTCTAGAAACTGTTGTCTTTGATCATCATCCATATGCTGCTGCTCAAGCTGCTGAGTTGCTGCTTTTCAGCACTCTCTTCCTCTTTTTCCTGCTGCTGCTCATCTTTACCACTGTCATGCTGCTCCTGTTGTCTTTCCTAGAGGGGAATCTTGATCTAGATGTGCTCTTGAAACACCAAAATGCTTCCAAGTCTTTGGAATGCCTTCTTTAGTCTGTCTTGGGCAGCTTTGTCTCAGTCTGTTAACTTACTGTAAACACTAATGGTTTTAAATGTAGTGTGAAAATACCCTTTGAACACACCACTCTTTGCCCCCTCCCAAAACAACACCTTTCTCTTGGGATGTTACTCAACAAGCAAACTTAAGAAAAACACAGTTAATAAGGATAGGCAGTCCAAGTGAAATTCCTGTGATTTTGTGGTAAGGTCACCCTGCCCTTTAAAGTTCTGAGGCCAACAATATATTCTTGTGTCTTTGACCAAGGTAAAACCACAATCCTCTTAATCTCAAAACCCTGCTCTGTATTTGTAGGCCACTCAACTAGTGGATTCAATAATATGAAGGCAGTAAATCAGCAAGACAATACATAGTCCAAGGTTTACTGTGTAATAGGTGACAGAGTTCATTTTTCTTTTGATGTGGTCATAGAGAATCCCGTAGCATTTTTAACAACAATAAACCCCTCCTCAAACATAACACTGCCCTCTTTAAACTCTACTGTCCTTTACACAAAGTTTGACAATACCTCCAATTGATTTGAGCAACTTTACTCACCAAAGTCTGTTTATGGTCAAAAGGCAGCCATGACCTTGCTTTTTGCCACACTGAGGGAGACTTTGAAAAAATACCAAGAAATAAAAGGATGATTTCTGTGTTTGGAATTCCGACCACTGCTTCTTCTTCAAATGCTGAGCTTCTTTTAAAAAAGGTGCCTCCATTTCCTGATACTCTTTTGGGGGCAGTTTACAGGTTTTTTAAACATTAAAAATAATCCAAGTCTTGCTATGCTCACTGCTGAGCAATAATAGACTCCAGCACTCTTGAGTTTTTCTTTTTTAAAAGATTAGATCTCCCAAGCATGGTTTCCTCCGTTACATATAGTTTATAGAATTCATGGTTTGTCACTGTCCTTTGAGGGTAACTCTAGAATTTCTTTGAGATTGAATAAACCCCCATCATTTTCCATTATGAAAAACTTTGTCAATAGATTCTAATCGAATCATTTTGAAAATTCTATGAAGACTTTCCCCTTTTACCAACATTCAGACTCTTGAAAACATAGCACTTAACAACCTTTAGAATTTTGAAAATATCAAAGAGGCACTTGTAGTACCTTTGGAAAAATGATGACGGTGCCTTTCGAGGAGTTTGATCCGCTTTAGGATTGATTTAGGGGCATTTTGATCACTGAAACATGCGCGGCGCGTTTGATAAGAAAGGCGCCGCGTGAAATGAGGAGTGTCGGGTCACTGTTAGGCCGACAGGACCCAAACTTACAGGCACGCCACGCGCGCCTGTGTATTACTTTGCAAAAAGACTTCCTGAACGCGCCGCGTGCTTTTCCAGGCGCGCCGCGCAGGCCCAAAGCTCCACACTTAAGAAAACTAGCTTGAAAACTCATTATTTCGGTCAGAGAAAAGAAAAAGGGAGTACTTCTCATGTTTTTTGAAATGCAACAAGGCATGGGCCACGATCCATTTAGCTCTTCAAGTCAATCATCCTTGGGTTGCTTTCGTGGGGGTCTCTTGTAAATCTCCTTTTTTGATAGAAAAACGACGGTTTGAAACAGCATATGAACTTTTCACCATTTTCATTTTTCTCAAAGAATAAAACATATCCAAACTTGACCAAGCTAATTTGAAAAAACAGTGGGTGACTGTTTTGGAGGTTTTATGCTTGTGACTCTTCTTTTACCATGAGCAGACCACTTTGAAGGCTAATCATTACTTGGTGAGGGCCAATGATTTGTGAAATATCTTTGCCATTTTGCAAGGAGGCGAATTCACTCTTTTGAACCTTAAACTGATAGTTCCTGCCTTTGATGCTTCAAAGGGGATAAAGCTCATTGTGAAATTGATTTAGTTGTTAGGTGTTTTTTGAGCTTATCCTCTGACTCTAACCCTTTTTAAGGAAAATGCCCTTTCTTTGGAAATGGTGACATGCCCTGTTGGATTTGAATGCTGCTCTAGGGCATTGAAACTCATGCCATAACCTTTTGAAATATAATTAAAATCATTTGCCTATGTCATGACCTGCCTTTTAACCAACAGCAGAGTTTGAGCTGCAGACTATCCTTTTACTTGTTTTGACAACTTCTGTCTCCAATTGCTTCATCAACTCTTTTCCCTAACTGTAGGTGTTAAAATTTCTGCATTTATTCAGACTTTGCCAATCTTCTATTGATTAAGAAAGGAGTTTTTTTCCAATATACTGTCTCTTCTCAGAAAATATTACCATGATGTCTCTGTCCATTTGAATAATGAAAAACCTATGTTTGTTTCAAACTTTCCAAAAACTGACAGTATGTCAAAGCATCTCTTTTTCCTATTATGAACAATCATTTCAGTGGTGATGTCTCTTGATAATAAAAGCCCAGATTGCCTTTGCCAACTGTGATAAACAGTTTTTAAAAAAGGCACCTGTCTATGATTGGAGTTACTTTCATTAATGATATGCCTCCCAAGGGTTTAAAACTCAGATCATAACCTTTTTATACCTTTGTGTTGAGGAAGCAAGTATATGAGATGTGGAATGACTGCTGAAATATTTCATAGATACCAAGGCTCTTATC
Source organism: Pinus albicaulis (assembly GCA_034641835.2). Classification (NCBI taxonomy): domain Eukaryota; kingdom Viridiplantae; phylum Streptophyta; class Pinopsida; order Pinales; family Pinaceae; genus Pinus; species Pinus albicaulis. The sequence continues at coordinate 24,915 of JAXQQM020060436.1, forward strand.
AGTCATTTTCTTTTCAATGGAGCTTTGAAATCACCAAACCCTATTGCATCTGAAGGATACATTTGTCTTTGTGGTGGAGTGTAGATCGCAACACCTGAACTTGCACTGGCACTTTGCATGATAACAAGATGGCTTATGTCTGGGGCTGTGTACTACTTGCCTGCCTTCTCTATGTTTATATGGAAACCATAGACTTTATCCCACAGCTCAACAGAAACATAAGAAAACACAAAGGTCCTTTTTACTAAAGTATTTTCTTGCTCAAGACTGATTTGAGCCATTCATATTAACACCCCTGCAGAGATATTTTGTTATGATAGCTTTGATCAATGGAGTCCTCTTTTGATGCACCATGATGATGATGCTGGAAATTTCAATTTATCTTCTTTCTTAGGACACAAAACCAAAAATTCTGCTTTCTTTTGTCTTGCACATTTCAGATCTTAGCCCTGTTTTGATCATCACTTTCCCTCAGAAACCTTGAGTCACTGTTTCACTGTCTAGTAAAAACAAACCTGTGCTTATAGTCAGTTTTGTAATTTCTTCAAATCAATATTAGCCATTTCCCTCTTCTTGTAGATGAAGGAGGCGCCTTAACCCTCTGCTTATAGATGAAGGAGGTTCTTGGTCATGACAAATTACAAGTTTGTTTGACAGTGTTGTCTTTCTTCTACTGTGTTTTCATGCTGAATGAAGCTGTAAGAGTTTGATGAGTAATTTCTTACCCTGCAGATGTATCTCAGGCTCATGTTTACATTGAGAACCAACTGTTCTTCTAAATGTGGATTCAAGAATTTTCTCCTGAGATGATGACATGTTTCCTGTCTTTGCAAAATCCATAAAACACTGTAAAACACCTAAAATTGGCTTGAGACTGTGGTCTATGCATTGCTGAGACTTAGGGGTGTGTAAGTGGCGCGACTTAGGGCTGTGATCAATTTCATTTGTAGAGTGGGAGGTCTATCATGACTGGTCTGTAGCAGATGGAGGTTTTTTTGGCCTTTTGATGGTTGCCAAGGGTAAAATTTCTTAAAGCGCCACTTCCTAACTTAGGGGAGGTTTTTGAGACAGAATTGGATTGTCCTTTTTGGAGCTGATGGGCAAACTAGTAGGGCTAAAGCTAGATAGGATAGTGATAATGAGGTTTCGCCTTGACATGGGCGGACTAAAAAGTAGGAGGGCGAAAAAAAGTTTCATGAGGGTTTTCTAGATGACAAATTCACATATGGAGATTAGCTTCTAGAAAACTCAGATATGGATCTAGTCATCAATAACAAGTGAAAAATACTAATGACTTGTATGTACCACATAGTTTGGAACTTCTACCTGTACTTCATGATACATGTTTTAGATGTAGCATTGCTTCAACCATGTTTATTTCTATTGAGTTTTTCACTCCTGAAGGGATGGATTATGCACATATTATGTTGACCTTGGAGGAGAAATTCATGATGTATTGGCTTGTTGAGCACTTGGCCTATGATGAGAGCTTGATCCTTGATGATGCCATCAATGGAGGAGGAGCAGAACTATAGCTCTTACCCTATTAGTTGCTTGAGGAAAAGCAACATTTTGGAGGGGAGGACTGTAATGTTCCTAGTTAGCCTAAGCTAAGAGGAATATTCATTTTTTGTTTTACCTTCTGTTACATGAATAAATGAATAAAGGAGGACAGGTAAAACTCCTAAAAAGGATGAATAAATCAATGCCCATGTGAACAAAGAAAAATCAGGGCCATGTAAATAAATCACTTGCAAGTGTGAAAGGGGTTTGAGTTGTGAGACTAGGTCAACCTTGACTAAATTTACAGTGCTGTCTAGGTTCAATGTATCTACTAAAGGGACAACGAAGTTCTAGAAGGAGGCCCCTCGTGTGAAAGGAGGTAACTCATCAAGGTGGTTTAGGGTTTGCAAAGGCTTTCATATTATAAAAGGAAGGGGAGGGAAACAAGAGAAGGTTTTTGATTGATTATATTTCTGAGTATCTTGTCTGCTTAGACAAATACTATTCTTTGTTGTTTAGTAGAGAATTGTGCTGCTTAGCACTCGGAGTTCCTATGCAGGGCTTTCATCTCTTCCTTTGAGGATTCTTGGAGGAGTATTTGCTGATTTGATCCACTATCAGGCTTGAGGCCAAGCTCTACTTCCAATTGCAGCGCTGATCCATTGAGGGTTTAGCTGCTTTTGCAAGCTGCAACAAGTGGGATTCTAGATCTATAGAGATCTAGCTTGTTTTGGGAGCCTCTTCTCATGGAGTGTGTCTTTTAACCTCCTGGAAGAGTGCTTCTCCTGTTTGCACTTCCGATCTATATCTTGGAAGTTGGCCATATATGTTATTCAAGCTACAACGTAGTTTTCATTGAGGAACTACGTTATTTTCATATGAGATTCTTCAAGGTGTTTTGACCCCAGTTTTGATGAGAGATCTCTGGTGCTGGGCTTTGCCTTTCACTTTTTTGATCCATGGATTAGCTTGCTGATCCATGTTCTGCTTTAGATCTGATCTATTTTAATGAAAATTCATCTTTAGAAATTTCTGAAGCACTATGTAGTTCTGTAACTTAAAACTTAGATCTACACTTTGTTATGCATGATTTTGTCAAAACCCCTAGGGGATCTTGTAGATAAGACTATCTAGTTTCCAGATTTGAAATAGATCTGATGTTTTATCCACATATATGTCCTAGATCTGAGTTGTAATATTCAGCTGCTGCAGCTCCTCTAAATAACGTTGTTAAGCAATTTCTGCAATTATATATGTGTTGCAACCCTCTTTTCTGAAGATTTCTTGCTCTATTGTCTCTTGTATTCTACTGTATATTGAAAGAGCTTCATTATAATTCTGATTTGCTGTTGTATAGTCATAATTTAATCATATTTGATGGCATCCTTCTCATACTGTCCAATACTGCGTTATTTCTGAAGCAGTTTTTTTGTGCATAGCTGCAACCCCTCTTGTAGGGTGTTTTTCAGCTAGGCTAGGTGGTGGGAGATCTGTTTACCACACCTAGTTTGATTTGTTTTTTCTCCCCTTTTGGATCTAGACTCCAGATCTGCTAATCTAAGGGATCCGGGGTTTAAACTCATTTACGCATCAATCTCCCGGAGTGCGTTATTCCGAGCGGGCCTGTGCTATTCAGTCTGAGATATTGTGTCCAATGAAGACATTCTCTATGATGTTGGGATCTCTGGAGATGTTCACCGAGGTAGTCGGAGAAATAACAACCATGTTCCCTTCAACAAAAACCTGTGCTGGTGCTAAAGGGTTTAGGACTAGGTGAACAGAAGCAGAAGACTGAGGGCTAGGGAAACTTGATTCAACTTCGCGCAAGTCCGGTAGAAAGTAAGACCAATGATGCAAATCATCCCACGGTCTCTCTACACAAGTCACTGCTTCAAGGATGGCCTCTTCAAATGGAAGAGTGGTATCAAGGCAGGGCCTGAGCCGAAGATGAACTGAGAGTCCAAGACGGAGCCACATCTCCATCCAATTCCTCCGGTGAAAGAGAAATTGGAATGGAATCTACAGAGTCAATAATAGAGCTATAAGCAATCTCAGATGCAGACATAGGAAATGCCATTCCACCCACTTGACCTTCTTCTAATGTGGAGGTAGGAGAAGGTAAGGTCTAAGGGTCCGAAAAATAATGAGTTCTGGAGAACTCTCTTGAATAAGAGCCCTAGAGGATGAAATAGCATTGATATGAACCGAAGGAGACAGAATATCAAAAGTACCCATCAAGGAAGTGTACACTCCAACCCCCATATTCTCAACAGGTTGCTTGGTATCCTTCACCAAAGGAATGGTTGAGTCAGAAGATGCATTCGGATCTATAGGAGAACAATCTAGTTGGTCAACTGTGACAATTCTCCCTTCGTGAGGGAAACAAACAATACGAAATAATGAGGATGCAATAGCATCCATCTCATAGATCCAATTTCGCCCCAACAGAAGGTTATAGTCTAAGCTTGCATCAACTATCTCAACTTTGATATTAACAGCTTTTCCCCTAACACAGATGGGAAAAGCTGGAACAATACCATGCAGCTTGTGAGAAGGACCATCAAACGCAGTCAGAAGAGTGGTTGAAGGAACAGTTGCGGGAGATCCAATACCCTTCCAACATGCAAGATACATTACACATGTGGAAGCACCCTCATCAACGATCGTTGGAAAGATATTGAATTTCCGATAATTCGACCTAATATGGAAAGCCATATGATGATGAAGTCTCTTTTTAAAATTCGACATATCAAATGCGATCATCAAATAATTCTTTGGATCAACAACCCCAATAGTAGTGCTGAGCAAGACAAGGTTGGATCACCTCTAACCCAGACATGGCACAAGGACTCTGAGCCAGATCTTGTACAATCAAGTAGTTTTGGGCAGCCTTGGCATTAGGATTGATCATCTTATGCTTTGAAGACCCTTTCGGCATCTGAGGTATAGGCTCAAAAGTAGGCCTCATAATATGAAGTGGCTCAGCATTATAAAGAGCACCCTTGGCTTTCAAAGACTCAACTTCACCATAATCACAAGATCTCGTAGTGATATCTGCATGAGCACTCATCATATATATGTTTGATGTATTTTCCCCTTCCTGGTTGCCCCCAAAGGGAGCCCTTGTATTTGGATTCATGCCAGCAAGTAATTGCTTCCCTTGGGGAAAAGGGTTTGTCAGCATAGCCTAGGAATTAGAAGAACCCTGTTGAGCTAACAAACGGCACCAAATATTTAATTTTAGGGCAAAGGTATGTGAGAACACCTCTCCGATTACCTGACTTGCGACCTTGGGTCACTTTATTTTTATTATCCTTTTTACCCTCTCAACATGATCGTTGGATTTTTTTGCATTCCCTTCCCATCCTTGTCCTTTTTCTTGTTATTGTCCTTTCTTCTTCCCATCGGATTTTTTTGCTTTATTTCTTTGGGAGTTAGAAGTTTGAACAACATTAATTGCCAAGGATGCGGGAAGAGGGTTAATACTTGAAGAGCACAACGACGAGCTAAGCAGATTGTATAGACCACTGCTGCAATTGACTTAGCAGGTTATCAGTACCACTATCGATCGAACTGATAAGCCCATCACCATGAGGACTAGGTTTAGTTTTAGCTAAGTCCAATTTGGAGTGAAGATCATATGGAAATTTTTTATTAAGGACTCCAGACTGAGAATAAATAAGTTATAGCTGTTGAGCCCTAAAAATAGCCTGCTCTTCAGAAAATACCCCTTGAATGGATACGTCTTTATAAATTTCTGGCTGTAAATATTTCAAAAACCATTCAAGAAGGAATTCATTAAGGATTTAGGCTTTAATGAGCCTCTTGCTTCATCTTCATTCCTGAATATGGTCAGAAATGTGAGTTGCATTGTCCTGCTGAAAATTGGCCAGGAGGTCAGTCCCGGCGTCATAATGGATAGGTAACTGAAAATGATTTAAGAACATGGTAGCCAACTCTCCAAAAGTAGAAAAACTGCCTCGAGTTAACTCTATGTACCACATGGTAGCATTTCCAGTTAAGGTTCGTTGAAATAATCTCAACCTAATTGAGTCATCGGTCAGGGAGTTCGATGAACACCATAAATGGAAAATGGTGATATGATCTGTCGAATCCTCGCTAGTATTACGTTGAAACTTTGGAATGTTTGAGGGGAGCTTGGTGGGGACTAGAGGCCAACCTAGACTATACCCAATAGGATCATTAGTCAATTTAAATAGATCTGGAAAGTTTAACGTTGTCAAAAATGGTAAGCATGGAGGAGCCTAGGAATTCCATCTCCCATAGGAAGGATTCCCCACATTCTAAGAATAATAACCCAGATTTGTTGAGGCACCAGGTTTCCAGATGTTGTTTGTATAAAATGTCGGGCCATAAGAAAATCCTTGCGACCCAACATTCGGAGAAGGACCCCCTCCCAACATGGAGTTACTATACACAGGAAAATTCCCTCCAACCGAGGTATTGAATGGAGAAGAAACCCCTTGGTAAGGGTTCCAAGAATTTTCAAACACAGAAAATGCCTGAGAAGTAATAGATGAAGGGAAAGGAACATTCCCTTACTGACCAGCGAAGAAATGACTCCTCGCTCCTAACACTGTAAAAACAGGGTTCCATCCCGAAAAGACATTAGAGTTTTGACCTCCAGAAAAAGGATTGAAACCTTGACTCTGAGAGGTGAAAGGAAAGGATCCTAAGGAAGGATTTGAATGAGAGATATGCCAACTACCAAAGGGGAATCCTTGAAACAAAGCTAGCCTAATATCCATGGAAGGTATGGGTGTGGAGACAGTTGAAGCAGCAGAAAAGGAGAAAGAAGGAATTCCACTAGTGGGAATTCCATAAGAAAAGGGACCAGATTGAGAAGCGTGTGCCTGGGTGTTTCCAGAGCCAAGCACATCAACACTAGAAGTGATTGTCGATATGGCAATAGTTCCTCCTCCTTCAATTGAAAGAGGAGTCTGAACACTTGCAGCATTCACAGCCGAAGTTGTGTTCCCAGTCTTGGCCATCGAAAGAAAGGGATATGACGGAAAAGGACTAGCCGGTCTCTGAGACTTGGGCCCGATGTACCGAAGAACCCCAAGACAACTAGCAGGAAGAGGAGATGGAAGAGACTGATCAGGTTGAGGGACTTCCTCTACTTCAACTTCTTCTGCTGGAAATAAAACTTTAAAGATGAGTGGAGCACTCCTCTCTACACTGACATTGACACCAGAACCACCCATAGAAACAACAAGCCCCAATGGAGGATCACTCTCTGCTGCATTTGAAACCACGAGGTGAAAATAACCCATTGAATTACTCCTATGCCTTCTTGAAGAAGGCTCGACACTCACTGGAGAAAGCCCACGAAGCCTCCTCGATCAATGAGGTGATTGGTCAGCCAATTTAAAAGATTAATTTTAGACTCAAAAAATATAAGAATCTAAGCAATCTAGGAGCAAAGAGCACACTTTAAAAAGTTCCTAAGATACAGCCAAACAAGGATCTCTCAGGTATTTTCACTTCGGGTAATGAGGACCGGACACCAAAATATAAGAAAATGAAATAATAGGACCTTCTGCAAATATTCTAGGGTAATTACGACCTAGGCCTGCTACTGAAGGTAACAGAAATAGTTACACTGACCTCCTAACAATAGCCTTTGCCGGTGCAAGTCCCCAAGCTTCGTAAGGGCACCCTCCAGAAGTACTGATGGAAGTGATGCAACATCTGTCTCAGGTACCATGGGTATTCCCCCCCATAATCACCTGTGTCGTTCCGAGGATAGGAAACTAAGGGCACCAATCCATATCGACAACCAGGCGGAACGATCTTAGGTCAAGATTCGGCAAATAAGAGAGGGGGCATCTATTTTCTCCGCCTGCACTATCCCTCATGCTTGAATCTCTGGAGTAGAGCTTTCTCGGCCCACTTAATGGTGTTGGATTTCGCTCTTTAATAAAATTTCTATGTTTAACACTTTAAGCGGCCTTGTAGAGTTAACCCTCCACTCACCTAATCCAAGGCCCTACAACCTAGCTAGTTGGTGTATGATTAATGACAGTGATACAAAAACTTCTATTTGATTTTAATTATATCGCTTGTTTTAAATTGGTTGTTACTTAAGTCAAGGGTATAGGGAAGTGAAACTAATGGTGTTTGATGACGCAGAAGAAATCAATGAAAAACTAGTTACATGCAAATGCAACAATTTCCTTTCGATGACAAGCAATTTCTACATGGGTTCTACGAAACTAATTAAGCGAAAACTTTGTTTTTTCTTTTCAGACACTCACACTTCACACGATCCAGAAAACTATGAAAAAGACAAAAAATTCTCAAATGCACTTAATGCAAACTACCAATGATATGAAAATTCTAAGATGCTAACTCTAAAGAAGCAAAAAGAGTCTAGAAACTAAATGGTTCAATCACTTTTTGAGAGAAAAACAAGGCTAGTTCCAAACAAAACTCCTATGCATAAGAATGCCAAATGCACTTGATACAAAAGAGAGAAATCAAGAAAAGACTTCCTTCAAAATCAAGCCAAGAACCAAAGACTAGAGATCAACGAAAAAGCTTCAAAAGATATGTTGAAACCGTAAAAACAAACTTAAAGCAAAAGCCATGGAAAACACAAATGTTTTTTGGTCTTTTCACTTATAATGGAAGAAAAAAGATTTCAAGAAGACAAGGATAAACTACCCAATAACGAGAATAAAAAAAAAATGAGTATCAACAAGGCTTCGAGGTGCTCAAGCCAACTATGCTACTTTCGTAGCGGGACTCAAATGAGCAAAAAGAAACACAAAACTCAAATAATTGATTCATTATAGTAGTATAATCTTTCAACGAACAAAAACTTAAAAAACCAAAAATATATTCTTCAAGATTCACAACAAGGCAAGTCCAAGAAATCAAGAAAACCAAGATAGGCCAAGAAGGCAAAAACCACAAGTAGAGCAATGCATAGATCCAAGAAGAGCAAACAAGTAGAGGCTCACTGTTCTGAATGATCAAAACAACCAATAACTTCAGGAAAATATCTTGGTGCTTCAATCGCAATTGCAATCATACAGGAAAGACAATTTACCAAATGGCTAGGTTTTCACAAAAACAAGAGAGAGAAAGATATGCAATCACCATAAACACAGTCCAGACACCATAAAGACACCACATGAATGGTTCACCACAGACATAAATGACTATAGAGGTTGGAAACTCAAATTTTCAAAATTTTCCAGGCATATGCGGTTATGCAGTATGCAACTAGCATGTATACGCAACTATAACCAAGGAAACTCGTGTATAAGTGGGTCCCTTTGGAAAATACAGGAGGTATACGTGACTGTGTAGAGACTAAATTGCGTATGGAAATAAAAATAAGGAAAAAGAAAAAATTCAAGCCTGATCAAGGAACCAGGTCTTCTGTCTGATTGAAAAAAGACTTACTAGACTATAAAAAGTGATAAAACTTGTCAGGAAACCTAAAAGACAGATAAACAACCCAAACTAGGAATTACATGAGTGTAATCCCCAGTGGAGTCGTCATTTATGTTTCAGGCAATGTTACCCTAAGGTCTTGGGTTGATAAATCTTCACAGATCAAGGACATGTCATTACAAGAAGGACTCACTCAACCAACTTATATGCATTAAAATAGAATCTACAAGTTGCAGACCTTACCCGGATATCCTTTGGTTGTAGTAGATCCCGTGGGGTGCAAACCCCCTGCAACTCTTTGTGCTCCGAAATCTGTAAACTAGCAAAGAACAAGCACAAAATCCTAGTTGTACAACATATATATGTTCTAGATGTTAGTGAAAAGCATGCATAATATTATAAAAACAATATTAAATGAACAATTTAAGATCATTACACATGTATAAAATATTATTGACACATAAACATCAGGAACAAGATGGCACTTATGTTATTAATGACATGTATAGTAAACAAACGTGGAGAGATCACCTGAAATCTACCACGGCCTTCGAGCATACTTTCCTCTGGATCCGTCAAGCTCTAGCCTCTCAAGATTTCTTCCAAGAATAGTGCACAATGGATGTCACATAGGGTGAGTGAACATCTCAAGGAAACAAGGGTTTCCTAAAAATATCTGGGAACTGCAAGAGGCACATGAAATATATCAAACTTGGATAGGGCTCCAACAACGTATAATATCTATATTTCTCTCTCTTCCTCCCTTAGGCCATTCCCTTGAGGGGCTTTCATACTCCCTCAAATTAGTTTTTTGCATTTGGGAACAGTTAGGCCACAGGCTGGGGTAGTTAAGTTAGTGGAAAAACCATAAACCATGCCTCTAAAATAGGGAAATTATATATATTTTAATGTTTAAAAAGGCATACGCGGTTCTCTATGTATGGACTCGCGTGTATACGTGAAAAAGTCTAGGCAGAGTAGCGTATGGGTTTTAAGAAACTATTTTTTGTGAAATGTGTCCAAGCCTGAAGGGAAGGGTTGCCCAAGGCCAATGTATAAGTCATAAAGTATATGTTGGAGGTAAATGACGCTAAAACAATCTGGTAGAATTATATAGTGGCAATCCCTCCCGAGTGCCATGGAAATATTCTTAAGCTCCATCTTGTTCACCCAAGATAGTGCTCTCTGAAATTAAAAGGAAGTTTAGACACTTTCTTTGAAAATGAATTAAACCCAAGAAAAATTTAAAGTTGCTACCATGGTTGAAATTTTTAAAAAATAGAACCCAAGTGGACTGGCACGTTTAGATTCAAAAGTTGACCTAATGAAAAAAGCTTTGGCTAAAAAAATCACCTGGAAATTTATACCATAGAAATGTGGTGTAGGATTCTAAAGGAGAAATATCTCCCTTCAAGCCATTGTTTATCCCTTTTACAGGACTAGGTACCAAAAGGATCTACTACATAGAACAACATGATAAACTGCATGGATATGTCTGAAATTGGCACATCTTGAGGGAAATTGGTGAGGACAATTTTTTTTTTGGTTACATCTTGGAATGCACTTCCACCTTTTTCTAGAAACATGGAGCTATATGTTGAAAGCATAGTTATAATGGGATGCATTAAAGTTGAAAAAAAATTGGGCACCAATCAAATAATTGTGGAATGTGACTCTAATATGAGTATATATTCTCTTCATAATCCTTCACCCAACCTATCATGGGAATCAATATCCGGTGGGGAAATGGGTCTGGAGAAAAAAATATGGGAATCAATCAAATAATTGTTGAAGGCGACCATAAGATGATTATAGATTATCTTCACAATATTTCTCCCAACTTGTCATGGGAATCAATATCCTAAGAGAAAATGGGTTTGGAGAAAATTATCATGTTTTGACTCAATCATGTTCAAATGTGTTAGGAGATAATCCAAACAAGTTGTTAATTGGCTAGAAAACAAAGAGATCGCCTCAAAGCAACATTTCTCTATAAATGCAGATTTGACACTCGATGCCGCTTTATTATAAATGCAGAGTTGTTAATATAGGTTGGCAGAAGCACGTTAAGGAAATTTGTGGAGGTGAGGTGCAATCCTCACCCTCTTGCTTCTAGTTTCAAGTTTCAGTGAGGTTTGTATGTTTTGGTCTGCTTGTTTCTCATTTGGGTTCTGGTTGTAAGGAGGTAACATTAGTTCTACTTTTATCCTTGTGGGTGAAATATTGGGGTAAATGCTTTTTGTTCTATATCTTCATGCTGCAGTGCACGAGCCTGTCTTTGAATTTATGGTTTTTTACTAAAATTCACCTCTTTTATAAATAAATTCTTAAGTTTCTCTTATCCTTGTCCTATTTTGGCATGCGGTTGTTGGTATCACGGTCATTTCTCTTTGTGGTTTTAGAGTAGCAGGCTTTCTCATCGTATTACTTGTGGTGAGATTTGTATTCTCGATTATGTTAATATTTTCTAGTTCATAACTTTCATGCTCCCTTCTCTGGTGAATTAGTGCATTGTTCTCTCAACTATGACCCTTATTTGGTTAAGTCTAGAACTACTTGGGTTTTGTTGCATTTTCTTCTTTGGGTTGGAACTGGTCTTGAGGCATCTTTGGGTATTTTTGGTTCTCGAGTGTTCAAAGGGTGGTGGGATTATCTATGCGTTATGCATTAGAGTGTGATGAACTTCAGTTTTTCCTCATATTTGAGCTGTTGGTGTGAAATTTGGGGGAAGACCTGGTTTTATTTCGGTTGGGGCTCAAGGGAGTGGTGGTTCACCCTTTCGCTTGCTTTTTTGGTCGTGGTACAATTTGTGGTTGTATACATTGTTATATTGTATGGGCCAACATGCCTCCCTATAAAAGAATGGCATGTAGAATAAGTGTTGCTAGTAATGTTGTCAAACATGGTCGACCTTTTAACTTTGATTTAGTGGCCACGCTCTTTGATTCGGTCTTTCTAGAAGTGTGTCAGAATTTTTTGTTGTTGCAATCTAAAGAGTATGGAGAATGCCCCTATCACTCTAACATTGTTGGAAATGGTATGAGATGGTCCCATGACTTGGACAGAGTCAGAAAGAGGAGATTCCATTTCTTGCATTCTCTATCCTTCACCAACAACTTGACACTTTCTTTATACACATGGTATTCAAGGATAACCAAGTCGACAACTATGATGTATTTTCTAGTTTGGAGGATGTTAAGTGCATCTTAAATAACAATAGATACTATATTAATGACATTGAATCTCGTTTTAATTACCTGGAGGGAAACCTAGTGACATATTCATCCTTAAAGGATCTCACTGACCCACCTGGAGATCCTACAGACCCAACTATTGACAGTACACTAGATCTGACATGGATTTCAAGCTACAAGCTTGTATGTATCTTAGGTGTCAAGTATCAAGCCAATTAGTCTATATATAACATTGAGTGTCCTAGGGAGGGGCTCGGTGATCTTGTAGATGGATAGGTAAGTTTATTAATTAATGACCCATTGTTGGGTTACGTGAAGATCAAGTAAACAAGATTTAAAATAATGTGATATACAACTGTGATAATTTTCAAAATCTCTACAACTTAAATGAAATAAATAAATAAAATGAACATGCACATGATTTCTCTAAATTTTAGATTTTTCACTACATTTGTTTTTTTAGGGAAAAAAAACCATAAATGAATTTAATTAAGTGAAAAAAAAATTATTTTACGTATGTCTTCATTCATGTTCGCCAGGATCCCAAAATTATATGCCTCATATAATGTCCGACATTTATTCAATACACCACATCATGAAAATGCAACATTCATCCAAAAATTGCAATTTCTATGCATAATGATCTATAAAACAACTATATCAAAACATATACACAGTTGTAAAATAGTTCGGCTAGCATGTTTCCATATTTCAAACATTACCCACATCTTCCAGAATGACGCAAATAAGGATACATATGGCCCCTGAAAGGATTTAAATGTATTGATATGTCTAGAGTCTCGAAAGCTATCACAGAACCCCAACTAGTGCCCTCCTAGGTTATGGATTCATTATTCTGATTCCCACACAGTCCAACCTCTTTGAGTATCCTAATATAGTGATTTTGTTCCTCTGCCTTGTGCGCATGAAGACCAATCTGTGAAGTGTCCTTCCAACACATAGTGTTTTCATTCTATCCATCGATAGCCTAATCCATTAATAATATACCTCTGCAATGTAGGGTTTCGATGGTATTATGATTTAAATTAGGAGATTCAAATAAACCTGCAATACCATCATATCCAATTAAAATGGCATTCCCTCTGCCGAAATTCCACTTGGCTCTTCGAAAGAGCCACAACATAAGCTTTTGGAAACTCGCCCATATATAAGAACCTTTCTTGCACCCAATTTCTGATCATCTAAGCCAATAATAAATATGAAAATATCTGAAATACTTAACATGATTAATATGACCCCGAAAGCCATGGCCAAATAACGCCTTTCAAAGTGAAAATAAAAAAAACTCAATTACCAACCCACCTTTCACACGAAAATCAAATGACAAGCGGGTGGCATGAATGTGCACAAGGCACACTAGCGGTCACAACTTAGCACTTTTGATACGGCCGCCCTCACACAAACTTGACCCAACCCGACTGAACGCATTTCCTTGGGCACCCTCTCACGACACGACCTGACCCGCCTAAACGAAGGTACAAGTGAGAAAACGGAAAACAGGTCGCACGAGTGAGCAAACGATAAACAAGCCACAACTTAGCATTTTCGATATGGCCACCCTCACACGACCCTACCCGACCCAACCCGCCCAAACGTGTTTCCTTGGGCACCCTCTCATGGCATGACCCGACCCGCCAGAATGAAGGCACGAGTGAGAAAACGGAAAACAGGTTGCACGAATGAGAAAACGGAAAATGGGTCACACGAGTGAGCAAACAGAAAACGGGTCACAACTTAGCACTTTTGATACGACCACCCTCACACGACCTGACCAGACCTTCCCGAACGTGTTTCCTTGGACACCTTGACACGACATGACTCGACCCGCTCGAATGAAGGCACGAAGTAGCAAATGGAAAACAGGTCGCACGAACGTGCACAAGGCACTCGAGAAGTCACAACTAAGAAATTTTGATACGAACGCCCTCACATGACCCGGCCCGACCCGACCCTCACAGCACATGATTTTTCCTAATTCACAAGTTGAATTGTTTTCATATTCTTATCCTTTCGAAGTTTCAGATATCAAGTTTCAAAGTTTCAGATCAAGTTTCAAAGTTTAACAGATCAATTTTCGATTCGAGTTTCAAAGTTTCAGAGATCCAATTTCAGATCAAGTTTCAGATATAATGCAAAATATAAGTACTCTCTGATTCCAACTTTCCAGTTTATAATCCCTTGTTAAAGTAATATGTTGCACTGTGGGATTTCTGCAAAAATTGCATTTAACCGTTGGAAATTTCCATCCGAACATATTTGAATAAGACGAGCTTCCTTTACATTCATATTATCATTCTTCTTTGTCATAAACACATGGACTTGAAGCTTCAGCTACTTCAGAAATACCCTGCAACTCCTTCAGACCAAAACCATAGCGTTTTTTCGACACTTTATGTTCTAAAGATCTAGGACTGGAGGAAGACTCATGCGTAGATGAACCAGAACCCAATGTTGATGATGCTAGTTCTAAGGCAATAGGAGAGCTATAAGAAGATGCTTGAAGACCTAAAAAACGTTAGACACTAACTTTGAATTCTCTAAAGCTGGCTTAGAGCTTAAGGATACCTGAATAAGTTGTGCATGTTTCCTTTCCTCCAACTTATGCATAAATTGACATAAATGATATACGCCTTGGTTTGTAAGATCCTTCTTTCCTTTCCAATTTTGAATTCTAAGCCTTGGAAAGCATGCTGAATAGATTCAACATCAAATCCGATATGTTTTAAGTCTCTAGGAAGATCATAAAACTCATCTTTGGTGGCATCATTTAACTCTGTATATTGACCCAAATTATTATCAACACAATCAATTCTCAAAGAAAGGTGTCGCTTTGTTGTCGTTATAGAAGTGGAAATTTGTTCAAGTTGTTTGTCAACATTTTCACATGCCTTTGACAGGCTACATCTAGTAGCAAACATCATATTAGAAAGCTTCCAAATAACACAATATAACTTCAATAAAAAAATCTCCATATTCTGACCAAAGACACCAAGTGAAATTGTACACCATATAACCGGATCTTGTTTGACGAACCATTAATTCATATACTTATGCAAGGATTTGCGGTGAAAATAATTTCTAATCCTGTCATTGATGAAGTACTTGGGAACCTTAGATTTATTATGGGTTTGGTTCCTCAAAACAACATCATCATCCCACCTCCTTTTCACATTAAAAGATGTAGGATTGAGCAATGGGTTGTCACGTATCAACTCTGCTTCTTTTAGTTTTAAATCCTCTTTTTGTTTTTTACGCTACATACACTTCTTCTCTTCAGCTATACCATTTCTTATCCGTTATAATTCTTCCAATAATTTTTTTGTCTCATCCAGTAAACCATTATTACAATAAACCTCCAGTAGAGCATGCAAAGTTGAAATTTGAATACTAATTTTTTGCATCTATCATTTCAGAAAATGTTTCTCTTGCTTTCATAACAAAGCCACAATGCCCATATGCCAAAATCAAGCATTCATATGTAACTTGACTGGCTCATAGCCTAAGCTAGTGATCTTCTTGTAGACCAATTCTACCTTTTTCAGAAGCCTAGCCTTACCATAATTGGTGATCATTGAATTTAACGTTGGTAAAGTAGGATTCTCCTTTGATAGGAGCACACTCTTAAATACTTGTTCCATTTTTCTAAAATCTTAACGCTTTCCATAAGCATCTATAAGTAAATTGAAAGTAATGATATCTGGTTTAAATTTGTTTAATTCCTCATACGAGCAAGAACCTACTCCATTTCTGTAAGCATTCCATGTTTACCATAAGCATCCATCACACCGTTATAAGTATAAAAATTTGTCCCAATCTCATTTGTTTCAACATCCTTAAATAGTGCATTAACCTTATCCACCTGGAAGGCTTTAGTATGAGCCCTATGAACAATGTTGTAGGTTACAATGTTTGGTTGACATCTAACTTTCTCCTTCATTTTCTCAAAGTATTCGCAAGATTTTGCGAGAGCCTTTTCCTTATCCTTAGTATGCAAGTGTGCTTGGATTACTGCATTGTAAACAGAAGTGTCAGGTTGACATCAAGTCTTTTGCATCTTTGAAAAGAGTCACATGGCCAGCCGAATTTGGCCCTTCTTTCCCATGATTGATATTGACTTGGAATAAACACCATTGTTTGCATGGTACCAATCCTGTTGCTGCATCCATATGAATATGAATGCTAGTTTTATCAGTGTTATCCACAGTAGGAGGTCCTAAGATTTGTTCCTCTGAGCTTCATTTCCTCCATGATTAAAACACCTTATTCTTTCAAATTTCCAAAGCACTAGCAACTACAAAATTTTTATGTGCTAACAGAACTGACCTTTTTTTTTCTAAAGGGTAAACTCCATTTGTATATAACAAGTAAAAAAACATAACTTAAGTTTGAAGTCAACATCACTTATAACAGTAATCAAACCCCTCTTAAGGACCTCAATATAGAATATTATCATAAAATAATGGGCTTACATGATAGCTCATAGCCTACTATATTGTATCTCTAGCAATGTATAGAGGTTGAATTATTGAATTTATCCAGCATGAGTTTTAGATGAAGGTTTTTCTCCATTATATTGTGAACCCAATAAGACCAATGTCCAAAGCTTTAGTTAAGATATCTATTAGATGGAGTGCTCTGAAAAAAAATTTGTAAATGCAGATGATTTTTTGCTCAGTAGTTTAGATGGAGCTCCATACTCAGCAATTTGTCCATCCTTTAATAGGAGAACCAAATCACTATCAATAATAGATGGAACCCAATGTTCTATAGTTATGACTATGCATGCAGAAAATTGGTGGCGAATTATTTGTTGAATAAAACCATCCACTGATATCATCTTAGTCTCCACAAAACAAAGACACCATATTACCCAAGCTTGTATCATGTTCAAATTTAGACCATTTTTTATTTCCAAACCTACAATGCTTCGTCTAATTACATCTTTGGGCTGAGTGAATGAGGAACACCAAAAAGAATGCAAACCGAATATTTGATAAGAAAACGTTTTTCTATTCTAAGCATCATTTCCCCATGGAGTTTTTTTTGTATCTTCACGCATTCATGTTTTATAGAAATAGTTTATCCACAAATTTAATTTCTTTCTTCTTTCAAATATCATTAAATATTTTTATTCTTAAATGTTTTAATTATATGACTAATGCAACTGCTTTATTGTGCTGAGGGCAATATATCCAAGTATGGATCCATGGAACGAAGAAATAGAAATCAGAAATCTTATCTTATATGTAGAATTTATTCTTTCAAATTCTCTAGTGTTGTGTTCATTATCAATTTTAAAAGGGCCATTCGATGGGAAACTGAAACAAAGTTGACTTTTATAATTTTATTGATAATGTATTAGCTGATTTATTAAATAAAAACATGTGATCAATTTTAAGCACTCTTGAATATATTGAAAAAAATGATTGGCATTGCATGATGTCGAAAATAATTAGGTGGATTAGTGCTGAGCATAAGAACATATTGGGTTTAATGGCACAAATGACACCATGGAAGAAGATTTGGAACAAGTGGTGGAGTAGATGGTACCTGAGCAAAGGGTCGCAACACTGTATATGCATTTGGAAAATACCCCTATGCAATGGTGGGTAAGCACATCAAATCACGTTGCATTCATGGCATGATATGATAGAGGCACTAAATGATAAAGTCCTACCATAAATTGGGGCTCCACTAGCTAATGACATTTTGGAATGCAGTTCTGTCAACCAGACCCTACAATTCGATGGTACTTTGAATCAAATGGGCCACATGTATTAATTCAAAGTCATTAGGATATATAGGAGCTTCCTATTTAAATATGGGTTCATAATTTTTGCACACCTTAGAGCCATTTCCAAAGAAGCGATATGCTGAGGTAAAAATGCAGTGGTAGACAACTTGCTAGGTTGAATTATGAGAAAGGTTCTACAACACTTTATATAACTCTACAAGGAGGAGGCACAGATTGCAAGGTTGATAGAGTGAATTTGGTGTTTCCCATATATGGACCATCCACAAAGTCTAATAATATGTTCCACAAAGGAGTACCTCTTAGAGGAACTTTGGCATCTCTGGTATAAAGAAATCGATTCCCTTTTGAAACTATTGATAATGTGATAGGTGGTATTTCTCTAGAAATGAGAAGTATTGGTCTCCTTGTTGTTCTGTCAGTTGTTGATAGTGTATAGGGAGGTGGTGGAAATAATGTGGAATAATATATATTTTCATTCTATTTAAAGGATCATTTTTCAGCAAGGAATGTGTTGTAGTGTAATGAAATCTGCATGTTGTAGTGTAATGAAAACTTCATGTAAGGATCATTTTATTGCTAACCATGCAATGATTCTTCTAATTACATCTTTGGGAGAGTGAATGAGGAACACAAAAAAGAATGCAAACAGAATATTTGATAGAAAATCCATTCAAATCTTGTTGTTGACAAGTTTCCCATCCCACATCATCCCAGATTTAAATTATTTGATAAGGTGCATAAATATGGATATTGTTGTGAGTTTGCTAAGGAAGACAGAAAAGAAATATACAAGCAGTTCCTTTCTCAACAACAAATAAACAAGAATGGCAGTGAATTTAATATGTCATAAGCAGAATTATAGCACCTGGAGGAAATTAATTCGAGGTGGCCCTTATGGCATTGCCCTTGTTGCAGTAAATCTACCAACTAATCACATCTCTGGGTTGATCAAAACATGTTGAAGGTATTGAAGGAGCTTGGTGAAAGTGTTTTAGATTTGCAGATAGACCTTGGTAGGCTTTAGTTATAGGCCTTTCCCTATATTTAGTATGTTGGAGATCACATGCATATTAAAAAGAATCGAATGAAGAGTTATTGGAAATGACATGATGGATTTATTTTGGATATCACATGGATTCAGAAGTCAAAGAAAAATTTATCTAAAGCTGGGCTAGAGATGTTGACCAATGTGCCTATTATGCATGGCCACAAGGATTTGGTCTCATCCTACAAACTGCTAGTAGAAAGAGTTTGGAATGCGAGTTTGTAAAAATGTTGTAGTCATAGGTATATAATGTGGTGAATAAGGTATGAAATCAATTATTCCAACAACAACATTGAATGTATATCAGCAAATACAGGCTTTAAAGATTCATTTTTATAAATCATTTTGTCCCCAAAAATTAAAGCACTACCATCTACGGCAATACAACACCATTTTGCAAGAAGGATAAGAATAGTCCTTGCAAGATTTGAGGATGCATACATGCCATTTATTAAACCTATAGATTAAGCATAGAACATTTCATATTCCTTGTAGTGCCACAATTTCTATTCACCACTAATATTTAAATGGGATGTCACCTATCTCCTGTACAGTTACAACCAGTGCAAGCTTTTGCAAGGGCCTTCTATCCCTAGACGTGGATTTTAATTATAAATAATATGATGGATGACAAGTGCAATATGCAATGGATGACACTTTTTCAACATCTTTGTTTATTAATATACAAATCGAGGGTAATTTGCGGAAAGAGCTTGAGAGTTTGATTCTTTTTAGATAGAGACATAAAATGAAGAGACCACTCAGGCAGAATTCAAAGATTGGCAAATTTGGTGGTCCACTGAAACATGCAAAAGGACATCATGTGGCAAGAAACCATCGGAAAGGACATCATGCTAGCTGTTGTGTATATGTATCAATTGTGGAGCAGAATAACAATGGGAACAATAATTAAAATCCTTAATTTCGTGATGATGAGAAGATTTAAAGTAATTTGTTTGAGGCAAATGGTAGAAAGAACAGTAAATATGCTTCAAAGCATGCAGCATGTCTTGATGAGGTGACAAAATTCTGGCAAGGGAACTCCATCCTTCACTGGGAAGGCATCTGCTACTTTGGATGGGACCCCTTGCCCTGGGCGTATTCCACAAAACTTTGGATGGGAGGCAAGAAAGCAGGAGCAGCGGGAGAGACACAGGTACCAGAAGTAGAGATACCACCAAAGGTGATCCCTTAAGAGCCTTCCCGTCCAAAGTGTATCGACCCAGTATTAATAAGACCTTTGAACGGGATGGCAACTCAAGATAAGCCTCATGAAACCCTTCTTCTATTCCCTGAGGATTGAAAGTCTTGATAGAGGTAAGAGAACTCGATGAAAATAATGAAGGTTAGGTTAATGAGGTGTGCAAAAATTTATCATATTGGTCATTCTCTAGAGAGGGCATTAAGGAATTCTAAAAAAAAAATCCCTCACTCTCTTGTTTTACTTATGAGTAATGAGAAGCACCATTAGCATTGGGAAGGAGGGAACTTGTTAGATTTAATACCAAATGGTATCACTAATACAAGCACTTTTGGTGCTTGCTGGAAGAGCAATATATTCACTCTGTTGTTGAAAAATTCATGTGTGATATTAGCGTATTTGATCAATCTCTCTCGTACCAAAGCAACTCAGAAGCCCAAAAATATTTATTTGCAGTGGGTCCGATAACCATGCCAATGCTCATTTAGCACCTAAAATAAGCCATGAACCTAAAGTTGTTGGCATCACAGAATATTTAAATACAGTTGGACAACATGAAGGTACATGTTATGGGAATAAGCCTTGTAAAGAGCACAAAGACAATTTAAGATGCATTGACTTCTTTTGTTGACAATGAGTTGGGAAAAGAAAAAGGGCTTGAAAGACAAGTTGCTACGGGTATTGACTCTCCTCAGAGGGGAGGGCGTTTTGCACGTCATTCAAGTATAATGGTAGCAGACAAGAAACATTCTCAGAACAAAATAAGTTAAGGGTAGGTTGACCTGCATATGATCATAAGCCAATTTGTTTGATGTCAACTAGAAGATGGACACCTGGAAGAGAATATCCAATAAAATGTCACCCTTTGATATTCATGGGTAATATATCAATTCATCTCAACCGGTCCTCCTATATACTTTATAATGCTTGCTTATGCATGTACAAATGAGATTTGCCTCACAAGTTGTTGCATGCTATTCAACAATGTGCATCCTTTAGAATAATTGCAAACAAAAAATGTTTTCTGGGTGTTGAGAAATGATGGACAAGTTTCCCATCCCACATCATCCCGAATTTCCATTGTTTGATAAGGTGCATAAATATGGATATTGTTGTGAGTTTTCTAAGGAAGACAGGAAAGAACTATAGAGGTAGTTCCTTTCTCAACAACAATTAAACAAGAATGGCAGTGAATTTAATGTGTCAAAAGCAAAATTATAGCACCTGGAGGAAATTAATTCGAGGTGTACTTTAAGGGGTTTCCCTTGTTGCAGTAAATCTATTAACTAATCATATCTCTGGGTTGATCAAAACATGTTGAAGGTATTGAAGGAGGTTGGCAAAAGTGTTTCATATTTTCATATAGATCTTGGCAGGATTTAGTTATAAGCCTTTCCCCATATTTAGTATGTTGGAGATCACATTCATATTAGGAAGAATCGAATGAAGAGTTATTGGAAATGACATGATGGATTTATTTTGGATATCACATGGATTCAGAATTCAAAGAAAATTTTATCTAAAGATGGACTAGAGATGTTGACCAATGTGCCTATTATGCATGGCCACAAGCATTTGGTCTTGTCCTGCAAACTGCTAGGAGAAAGAGTTTGGAATGCGAGTTTGTAAAAAGACTGAAGTCATAGGTATATAGTGTGGTGAATAAGTTATGAAATCAATTCTTCCAACATCAACATTGGATGTATATCAGCACATACAGGCTTTAAATATTCATTTTTATAAATCATTTTGTCCCACAACAATTAAAGCACTACCATCTACGGCAATACAACACCATTTTGCAAGAAGGATGAGTATAGTCCTTGCAGGATTTGAGGATTAATACATGTCATTTATTGAACCTATGGATTAAGAATCACTTGCCTCCCATACCACAAACAAATCCATATAGTTTTCAAAATGTAATTGCAATAGAATTTGAAACAATATTGTGTCCTCTAAGTAAGCTGCAGAGAAGAGTTTCTAGAGTTGGTTGGAGAAGACATTTATGGTGTCACAGAGTTTAAAAAAGTTCTTGTGGGGATGGATAAACATATCATGTTGTAAAGCACGTCCAAGGTTGTAACCTCTTGTTGAGATATTTCAATTACAATGGATTAAAACCTGTGGATTTGAATTTTATAGATGGATGGATAGCAGAGTTTGTTTCTGGAAGAGGGGGTGCTTCTAATGGATTTATGTAATAGTGGATTAGATTTTTCATGTCTATTTATGTGTTCAGTAGATAAAAGGTTTTGGAAAATTTTATTTGATGAATCGGTGATTTGAAGCATGTAAATTATTATTATTATTATCCAATGTTAAGGTCACGACTAAGCCAGACACCAAATTGGTGTAT
>JAXQQM020072597.1:0-85956 GCA_034641835.2 Pinus albicaulis
TATCACTCCAATAATTTCCTAGGGTTGTTATGCTTTTTTGTTTAAAGAAATATTAGAGGTGACCACAAAACTACTTTTAAGCTTTAGTATCTAGCCTTCCTAATGCTCAGAGAGGGCTCTCTCTTTATGATTTAACTTTGTTGATTTTAGTTGATTTTAGGCTAGTTATTTAAGATTGATTGGTTTTGAATTTGGTTTGGTTTGGTGGTGAGTTTACTGATTCAGATGGATAGATGTAGGTCTATTTTTCATTGGGCTATGGAGTCAATGTATCAAGCAACAGGGAAGGATCAAGCTCTAAAAGGAAATGTTCACAGGATAAGGTAGCTGAGCTGATTCAGATCTTTAGGTTGTAAGGTGAAATGGTTTCAATCGGGATGGGAGAGAAATTAAGGATTCTCATATCCAGATAATGAAAGAAATGACAGAGGTCAATCGAAACTAAGAAGAAATGAAGGATTCCTTAATCTCGATATCAGAAGAAAACATGAAAATTCTAGATAGTTCAAGATAGAGTGTAATTAAACATATTCTGTAATAAAATTCTAGTTTTAGCATGTTAGATTCGAAAAACATATGAGTATATGAAACACTTGAGAGAATAACAAATAACAATTTGAAAGTACTTCATTGTAGTGGCTCAACACATGAATCCTGTAATATGATGCTTTTATTGCTCAATCCAGTCTGCTGACCTGAAAATGGTACAAAACCCTTTGGTGCTCAAATCTTTACAAGTACAGAAATGTTAAGCAATTCACACACTCAATACTTCGAATTGTGAAGTATTTATACAAAAAACTAATACAAAATATCCTAAACTGTCTTAGGAATTATTCAAGGAATAAAAAATATCTCCATGCAAGAAGATAGAGACAATTATCTAACTAATGCAAGCTATCCCTGCTTTTATTGAATTTGTTGTTTGCTGTCTTTTGATCTTTTGTTGATTTGTCTTTGACTGCTGCTCAACAAAGGTTGTATTTTAGGAATTTGAGTGTCCTTTACATTGGCAGTCTTTATCTCTGCTTTGTCATTTCTGTTTTGACTTTCAACCTATCTTTCATCTGATACTCTTTAACTGTTACTGTTGTTTTTTACTTTACACTTTGACTGCTTTGTTTACTGTTTTTATTTCATAATAAATCAGTTAACTTTTCCCAATTCTCTGCTTCTGGTAATTTGATTTTTACCATCCTTCTGAATATCTCATCAACCTCTGTATACTTTGAAAAAGTAGGCTTGTTAATGAATAAATTTTTTACCTCATGTTGTAGGTAAAATGGGTTCTCAAAACTCGTGTAGAGTACTTTTATTGTTGGAATTCCTTGCGTGGTTGAATTGTTTGCTTGTTCCTTTGCCACTTCTCTGATTTTATTATCATAATCTTCTTGTTTCATCAACCTGTCATTGATAACCAGAGGATTTGGAAGGCCTTTTTGCCTCAAAATATCAAACTTCATCATGAACTTGGTTATGGAAATCTCCATGTTTTGGCATTTTTCTTCCAGTTGTACCATTAAGTTTCTCTTAGAAATAACCTCCCTGACTTCAAGAATGGTTTATGTTCTGTCACTAATTCCAATCTCTTCTAATTCCTGCTTATTCTTGGAATTAAGAAACTTTATGATTTCATTAGCCTCTTCTAGCTTCTTACCAAGTTCTTCTTTGATTTTTTGGATGGCTTCACATGATGCTTTAATTAGATATTTCTATTCATAAATGACTTGAATGGAAGGCCAAATATCATTGACAGATTCAATGATATTTTCCCATAGCTACTGCTTGGCTTGTGCCATTGGTTCTTTCAGTGTTAAATCTTTCTCTAACTTCTTCAATTTCTCTATCAACCTGTTTGTCTTCTATACTTCATTGTTGTGCATAACCTGAACTAGTTTTTTTCTCATCACCCAGAATTTTTAGTTGTTCTTGGAGCCTATTGATTTCATTAGTCTGGATGGACATTTCATGCATTACTTTTACTAGTTTACCTGCTTCATCAGTAGGTTCTTCTACTGTTGTAGATGACTCTGTTGCTGAAGTAGTTGCTCATGTAACAGGAAGTGTTCTAGCTAATGGAACTGATGGGGCCAATGGTTCTGCTAATGTAGAAGGAAAATCTATAGTGACTACATGAATAACAGTGATAGGGAATTCTTCTGAGCTAGCCTTTTTCTCCTGTACTAATTTGTCCATCTCATTTTCCATTTCTTTTATTTGGGCAGTTAACTGAAGAGTGAGGTTCATCATCTCATATTTTTGGTTTGCATCCTGTAACGCTTCCTTTGCCTATGGATGTTCAGTAGGAGGCAGTTTTAGTTGCTTCTTTAATGCATCAATGTTTGCATTCTTCTTCTTTATGAGTTCTTCTATAACTTTGACATTGTTTGGATCATATCCTACTTCAATAACCAAGTATTCCAGAGATTTAATTCTATTATCTTTAGCCTGTGAGGATGCCTTTTCTAACTTTAGCTGATCTCTGATGTTCCCTAGAGTGTTTTGCAGCTTCTGTACACTCATGGCTTTATTTTCCATGGCAGAATACAACATTTCACTAGCTTTTTTGTGAAATTCTATCTGGTCTATAGGATGAAGCTTTTTTTCTTGAAATTCATATGATGTATTTTTATAATCTGTTGATGATTTGGGATGTTTCACTGTGGGTTGTAGGAAGGTCATCTGCATCTTCCTACTCTTGTAGTCAAATGCAAAAAGAAATCTGCTTTTCTCACTAGGTGACAGCTTCCAGTATTAGGTATATGTATTAGCCTTTAATGCTTCACTCTTGATCTTGATCTCCTTGTACTTATGCATGATATCCTGTTCTTTATCTGCCGGTTTACTGGATGAACACACTTCAAAACTATGTTGTTTTTTAATAATCTGAGTATCAGATGTTGAAGGCTGGTGAGTTTCCTCAGAAACTGCAGGAGGAACATTGTCTTTTACCACTGTACTTGTGTCTATGATCTCAATTGTCTCAACTTCTTCATTTACAGGATTTAATTTTGGCTTCTTCCTGTACATTAGTTTGAATTTTGTTTCAGTGGTAGTCTGTGTGAATATGATCCTTCTTCTCTTTCTCTTTTAGAGTTCCCATCCTGTGGAGCTAGAGTCTGCAAGATGGAACTAGTATCACCTTGCTTCTCTGCCTCTTTCAAAGTATTCTCCAACCATTCAGATTGATTGGAGTATTTCTCAATGTTTGGATTGGATTCATGTATATAAGGATTTAATTCAAATTTAATCCTTAGTTTTCTTATAACTCCTAAGGGATCATAATACCATTATAAACTTTGATTGAACTTAAATTCTTGAAAATATTTTTCTGCTTGTGGATGCGCATCTCTACTGTTGCAGATAAAGGGATCAACCTGATTCTTTATATTAAACTGTGTCTTATTTTTGGCTGCTAAAAAATGTATTCCATCAGAATTAAGGATCTACCTGATATACTCAAGTGAAAATAACCTCATTGGGAGGTATTTGGGTAGTTTATATGGAAAAATATTAGATCCATATACCCTAATCTCTGTGTGTTTTTGATAGAGGTAACAATCTCCTATCCTATTATGCTTTGATAACTACAGGACCTTCTTTATATCATCACAGACTCTTGGTTGAATGCTGTTGTTCAACATGTTGACAATAGGATGGATAGAGGAGTCAATGAAGTTTGTGTATGTGGGTTGTGTGGAGTCTTTCCTAATTAATGGAGTCCAAAATATTACTGGATGTGGATTACCTTCAACATCCATTTTCTGAAAGTTGATGGCAAATATTTCAACTTGAAAGTATAGAAACATGTGAAATAAAATAGAGGAATACTTGAAGACACATTATTCAGGGAATTTGACCAACTGTTCATGAATTGTATCAACAAGGTATTGGGAAAAATTGCAAATGGTAGCAGGAGGCTGACCAGGGAAAAAAAAGAAAGGAAACCTAAGACTGAAGCATCAACATTCTCATCAGTAAAATAACCCAAAATACAAGACAACATTGTGATAATATGTCTGGTTCTCTCAGAAAATAGAGAAGATGGATAAGGAGGGTTACTCTTAGGAATTTATATTGATGAGGGATTGAATGTTTGAAAGATCTGGAACCTCTTGGGGAAGTCCAACTTTAGATATAACTCAGTAAGGATCTCAATGGACAGTGGGGTTTCATCAGGCCTAGGTTAAATTTGCAGCATCTGGTTTAGTGATTCAACTGTGATGGTGAATAAAATTTCTTTACCAGGGGTTATAATGGCTCTTTGATCAGGGAAATAACAAGTTTGGAAAATTCTAATCACCTCTGGACACTGGAAGGTCTGTGGGACAATGTACTTGGGAAAATTGGACTCCCAGCTGAAAACCTCATCAGCTTGGTCATTTGATTTGTCATGGCTCTAGCAGTGGAGCTCGATAAGGTTAAACTCAGTGACAGGGTCACTAATTTTAAAGTCTTTTCCTGCTTAGGGAGTGCATTCCACATCTACAACTGGAGGTTGCATGGGATTAACTGATACAATGCTTTGAGAAGCCATATTTATTAATTTTAATCAATTGATTACTCTTTTGACATAGAAAAACAGGTTCAGGCTTTTAGGAGCACCTCTGAAAAATATTTACAGTTTGCAGAAGGGTTTGGGAAACCAATTGATCAAATATGACTCTTCTGTGAAAAAAAAGTCCCAGGCCTTGGGAATTCTATGAAAAGATGCCTATGGTCTACAAAAAAATGATTGGGAGCAACAGGGGCTTTCTTTTGCTCTGCAAAGGCTCCTAAATTGATTCGATTACTTGTTAATTTCTTGCTGTAAATACAAGCCTCAATATTTTTAGGAATACCTGGAGAAAACGAAGCTTTTGGTATGCAGAGGAGTTTCTGGAGGCAACACTGGTTTTCTGAGGCTTCACTGGTATTTATAGGGCTTCAGATTTATTCTGCAGTGTCTTTGGCAGCAAGTTTGTTGAATTTTGGTGTAAAGGGCTTGAAAACAGGTCGGTAGAGTAATCTGTACTTTGAAATAGGTCGACAGTCTTCTTCTCCGCAAATTATAACAGAAAATGATGAAAAAGGTTGTAAAGGGCAGTCTTGTGCATTTTAACCAACATTGATTAAACATTAATGCGTGGGGTTAATTCAAATGACATGGTGTTTTTCATAACTGGCGAAAAACAGGCTTGTGGTTTTTGCATCGGCAAAAGGTGGTAGGCGGTATTATTTCGAATGATGCGATGGAATAGAAAGTTGCCACGTTGCAGGGATCGGGGACGTGAAAACCACTCATTTCACAAGGTCAAAGTGATGTTAAAGATAGGGCTTTCGGGCGTGCGATAGGAGATATTGACCATTGGATATGGGGAATAACAATTGGACGGATGGGCGAATGAGCAGGATCCGTCGGGGATTTGATAGGTGTGGGGCCCGTGTCTTAAGCCAATGTGATGGGATATGTGTAAAGGTTTTAATATGTAGCAGAACTATAAGGTAGGCCCAAGATATATTACATGTGAGAAAATTAAAACTATATGTTATAAAAATGTAATGTGTTGGGGATAATATATATATGCAGGAATTTATTAAATATGGGGTAAATGTGTATACACGAGAGTTAATAAAATAATGTGAGTTAATAGCTAGCGGGAGTTTAATATATAATGGTTATCAAAGTATGGGAATGGGTTTAACCATATATATTAAACTGGATTAAGTGAAATATGATGCGGGAGTGAGTTATGTGCGGGAATGTAAAATACACTAAGTTTTTAATGTAAATTGATATTGGGGATGATTTTTCAATGTGGGACTTGATATATTATTTAACTTTAGACTTAGGATAAGTGTATTTTAGGGGGTATTTTAGAATGAAAAGGGAAGTTGATAAAGGGATTTTACTTTTCCAAAGGTAAATACGTTTTTAAACTAAGGAAAAAAGGGATTTTGTAGGAAAAAATGAGTGAAGTAAGGGGAGAGGGTTAAAATGAAGGGGAAGGAGTATTTTTAGAAGGGAAAATGAATTTAGAGGGAAATTAGTAAGTTTGAAATGATCAATTTCTGCTATCCATGCCTTGTGAAAACTACTTCTGCCTACACATCATCTACCGTAACATTTTTTTCTTCATTCGTTTGGGTGCATTTAAGCTTGCAGACCCTTTTTATTTTTCTTCTAACAACAAACTATCTAATTCTATCCTCATTACTTACAATGGCTCAGATTAAACTGTTGAGCTCATTTATTATTCTCTACCTAACTACTGATCTGCCAAGATTAAACAGTTTCACTAGACCTTTATTCTCTATCTATTAGCATGAAATTTAAAGCATGAATAATCAAGATTAATATGTTTGACTATCATGGATTGTGGGATTTTTGACAAGTTGCACACAATCTTATTTTGCAAAGTAAAGTAAAAAGTAGTGGCATTTGAATTTGCATCACTTTCATCATCTATTTTATCTCTTTTTTTGTGGGGTTCATTTTTATATTATTTTTAATCTTTTTCTTTCAGTCCTTTGATTTTTTATTTTAGGAATTTTACCCTCTTTACATTTTTTAATATGGGTAAACAAATTTGCAGAAAGCAAGGTATGTACATATTACAAGACTAATCATATTCAATTCAAAATTATGAATCCTATTATTATAGGACCCTAACAATGGCTCCACATGGGGATGGCATTTCCTGGTGAAATGTCAAGAACTTTAAGATTATTAGCCTTTTAAATTTGATTGTGCTTGCCTTGGAACTATTTTCTAAGCTTTTATTTATTCATACTTATGATATTTTTTCCTTCAAAGCTTAGGGCCTTTTCTTCGGGCTTCAAATTTGCAAGAAAAACATCCAATCCAATCTAAACTTTTCAATGTTATGTAGAATGAGCAAAGTGAACTAATGTTAATCTGGGGTAAAGTATTGCTTCAACATCCTACCATTAACTGGTCCTTCTGGAAGATCTGATCCATTTAAATCCTTAAAAAAGAATGCATTGTTACCACTGTAACCATAAATGATATAGGGACCTTTCCATAGGATATCAAATTTACCATGTTTACCTTTTTCCTCTCTTCTATAATCCCATTTAAGTACTTTATCACCTATTTAAAAACCATCTTCCTTTGTTTTCTTGTCAAATATCTTTTTAATTTTGCCTTGTATAACTTGTGATTTGACATAGACTTCTTCTCTGGGTTGTTGCAGATATATTGTCTAATTTATCCTTCTCTAGATATCATTGGGTTCAACCTGCAGTTCTTGGATCATATTCATCACTGGTACTCCTAAAGAGGATGGAAAAACAACATCCATTCCATATACTAGTTGATAAGGAGATGTTCCAATGGACTTATTTGTAGTTAGTCTATCTGCCCATAAGGCATTAACTAATCTTTTGTTCCAGGTCTTTTTGTTGTCTTTTAACAGTTTCTTGATGATATTAACCAGACTTTTATTTGAGAAATTTTCAAGTCCATTACCTTGAGGGTAATAGGTGTTAGTCATCAGTATTTTTTACTATTTGTAGATGACTATAGGATGGTTTTAGATTTATAAAAACAACATTCCTTGAATATTTTGAATTTTAGAAATCTCACTGCCTTCATTATCCTTTTTCAAAATTTTTCACTATTCTATTAGTTTTCCATTTCATGGTCACCCTGTCACTCCTACAAACTCATTATAGGCTTACACCTCTCATTCTCATCCTTCTTGCCTTCATAAAACCTTTTTCCCATGTTCCCCAGGTCCCTCAAGCATTGATGACCTCAAAAGTATCTTTGTAGGTTCTTTAGATAAATCAAGTATATTGGATTTTGGATCTTCAAAACAACACTTTGACTATACTCTGTTTTCACTGATAGGTCTGCAAGCCAAATTTCAATCAAGATCAGGTCAAAGGACCATCCCACTAGGTCATTAGGGTTTTTACATATCTAAGGTCATCTATGGATGTTTTAGGTACTGATTTTCCTTTTCTAGAAGTTGGCTCAGATATAATAGAATGTCAAGACATGGTTATTCAAGGAAGACCTAAAATTTTCCAAAGAAAACTACCTTATCAGTTCAAAGGCTACAAGAGTTAAATGCAAAGAGTTTAGCACTTCTGCAGGAGTGTTGAAGGATTTGTCAGCAGAAGGTGTTGAGGAGGTAGATTGTCTACTCTTGAATGAAGACAACTTGTAGCAAGGAAGGGGAAACAATTTGGTCTTGAAGAGAACTAGGGTTTTGAGCTTGATGGCCCATTTGAGTGCCAAAATAGTGTCCACTTGCAGAAATGACCTGGAGGAGACACACAAAGCCAAACATGAAGAAATTCTAGCATAAAATATTGATGAGATAGGGAAAAAGGTGAGGTGAACTGGACAGAAGTGAATGAAATTGAAAGGGCTATAGAGAACTTAGAAGACAACACTGATGATTGTTTTAAAGCACTTGAGATACCTAGGGTTTTGGGAAAATGTCCAGTCAAAGTGGAAAAGATGAGTTGAGTTTCATGATGAAAGAAAAAAGGATTTTGAATATGTCACTGTTTGATCAGATCCCAAACTTGTCAAAATGAGTTTGTCATGCCTAAATGATAAAAGGATGAGTTGAACTCCATGGTACAAGCATAAGAGGGTTTGGAAGGTGCTGCTATGTGAAATTCCTCCAAAGGTGTTTAATGAGCTTGCCATGCCAAAATGAGAAAAGGAGAAGTCAAATTCATCATTTTAGCAAACCTGCATGCAAACAGTGTAAAACGGTTAGTGAGAAAAGGTGAAAAGTTGAGTTAAACTTCATGATGGAAACCACAGAAGGTTTGAGGATGTTGGTATGTATAATAATCACAAAATTATCAAAATAAACATGTAAAGTCTCAAAGACCAAAAGAAAAGCTAATTCAATGATTTCAGCAACCTACAGGCAAAAGTATAAAGGAATATCAGTGAAAAAGGGAAAAGGGGGTTTCAAACCTTAGAAAGTGGGTTTTCATTATTAAATCAAATTCCCAAGTCTATAAAAATAATTTACACTTCATATGATTCATTGTTCACTTTCAAAGAGTTAGAAGCATTTAGGAGAGAATAAATTTTGAGTTTCCAAGCAAATTCAGGCAAAACATTTTGTGGCGCTGCGCGCTTGGGATCGAGCGTTGCGCCCTTGGTTTTTTTCTCCCATACATTTTACACAGGCAATGCGTTCCTGGCAGAGCGTTGTGTTCTTTCTCGATTTCCACCCGTCAAAGATTGCCTTTGCGCTGCACGCCTGGGATTGAGGGCTTTGCCCTTAGCCGAGGCGCTACATGCCTGGGATTGAGGGCTGCACCCTCAGCTTAGATGCTGCACCCTTGGCCAGGAGAGCTTTCTAAGCAATTTAACCACTCAAAACACTTAAAAACCCTTTCAAGTTGACTCCAAGATCTTCTAAAGCACTGGGAAGAGGTAAGTACCTGACATACACTCATCTTCAAGCAATTTTGGTGTTTTCTAAATCAATGAAATGGAACCCTAAGATCAAACCCTAAGTTTCAACCTTGAAATCAATTTTTTCCATTGCTCCATCTTCCTAGGTAGAGTGAAAATAATACAAAGGGATATTTTACAGCTGAAGGTTTATCATTGAGTTGTTAGCCTCTCACTCATTCTCATACACCTATACCCTCACTCACTCATCTCATTCACTTGCAGAGCTACCTTTTTCATCACCATCCCTTCATCTCATTTCCATTTACAGTCCTAGGGTTTCCCAAGGCAGAGTTTACAATGTCAAAAGATAGTGCTAGTGGAGGAGAGGCTCAAATGCCAAGGAGGCGTGAACAAAAAGGTGGAAAGATCAACAGATTTGAAATCCCCAACACAAGGGATCTAATGACATCTCGCCTTACTGTTTCCTGTTTCAAGCATGTAGGATGCTATGAATTTTGTGAAAAGGTGCAATAGGTGCAAAACCACTCTAAGCTAACTAGATTATTTATCATTAACTTGCATGACAAACAAGTTAACCTTGCAGGGGTCACCTTTGAGCTATCTACAAATGCCATTGTTGATGCCACGGGCATACCTAATGTAGGGGAGAAATGGTTCAAGCAAGCTAACCTAGACATGAGATACTTTGAACCCTATCTAAAACCTAGGTATAAGGATCACCACAAATCTATCTTTCATTTTTCACATCTGCTTGATAGATATGCACCCATGATGAGGATCATAATGAAATATTTCACATGTGAAGGAAGATTCTCCCGTCTTTACTCATATCACATTAGACTACTTATGCATTTTACTAGGGTGAGGATGCAGCATATATCCTATTACCTTTACAAAAGCATTGACAAAATGGCCTTCATAGTGAAAAAGAGAGATTACCCTCAGCAGATGCAAAGTCTCTTTCATCACTCACTTATCAAAATGATTGTTATGCACCAACTACAACAGAAAGGCATTCCATGGGAGACCTTCATTGCCAATGAAGTGTTTACTACTCTACAAGCCCATCCTCGGCAAGATATACCTTCATCTTATCATCCTCCCATTTTTCCTTCACCCCATGATGACATTTCCACATCACCTCTCACTCACATACCTTCACCTCATGATGATCCTCCTTCATCACCCTCTCTCAATCCCTCACCATAATCTCATGGTACTAGTGCATCAAACAGTAAGGGAGATGGCAATGAGGAATCAAACAATGAGAAATCAATTAGTGAGGCAGAAAATAATAGTGAGGCGGAAAGGGATAGTGATGAAGATGGAAGTGAGGGAAATAGCAATAAGGCAGATGTCAATGAAGAAGAAGGAAATGAGGAAAAGAGTGATGATGACATTAAGGCAAATAATAGTGAGGTAGATGGAAATGAGGAATCAAACAATGAGAAATCAATCAGTAAGGCAGATGGCAGTAAGGAAGAAAGCAGTGATGCAGGTGTCATTGAAACAGATGGCACTAAGATGAGTAACATTGAGCCTTTTCCTTTGACCTACCGGGGGGGAAATAGGCATGTTTTTTTTCCCTTAAGAGGAAAGGGGCCATGCCTTCTACATCAACCAAACAACTTGACAAAGGTAAGGAAAAGGTCATTAATGAAGAAGAGGAAGACAAGCATGAAACTGAACAAGAGTTTCAACTAATTCACCTTGACAGTGATGATGAGAATGAGGAGAGGATCACAAGAATGTTTCTCAAAATAAAATATGCTCAGATTAAATATCTACAAACCAATATTGGTATAGCAAGGAATTTTATAAACTTCCTTGAGGTGGAAAACAAGCAGTTAGAAGCAGAGAAGGCCATCAATAAGGTTAGAACTATCAGAGCTAGGAAAGAGGCTGGAAGAGCCAAGGCTAAGATATATGTTGTCTTGGGCACTCATGATGACAATTAATAAGAGGAAAAACAACTTCATAGGAGAAGGCCAAGGACAATTGGATTGAAGAAAGCCTTAGCCAAAGAAAGGGAGAAAGATACAGCATTGGCATAGCAGCTCACTCCAAGTGAGCTGCTTGCCATGGAAATAGACTATGATAGGGAATCTTGGCTAAAGAGGGAAAATGTGCACTTAGAGGATCAGTTGTAGAAGACCAAGGGAGACCTTGGCATGCAAAAGAAGATGGAAAGGCATTATGCCTTAAGAAACAGGATTGCAAGGGCCAAGCTCAAAAGAGCCTTTGCAAATATTTAGGCCCTAAAAGAGGCAAAGGACAAAGAAAAGATTGAAATTCTTGTTGATGCATCCCTACAAGCATACAAACATGATCAACAAGACAAATCCAAATTTTGGCACATTTTTGAAGATTTTGTGCTTTTGACTGTTTTGTTTGCAGAAAGAAGGGCCAAACACGCAGTGCCATTGGCGCTGCGCTCTTTTTTGGGGCACACAATGAATGAAAATTTTGAATTTTTGTGTTCATCATGCCAAGGACATCACTCACAAAAAATTTCAGCTCATTTGGAGCAAAACTGCTCCTCTAAAAGTGCCAAAAACAAGAAAAAAATCGCCTTTCTGCCCTCTTTTTAGCATTGGCATTGCGCCCTTAGCAGTCTTGGAAAAAATGGTTTTTGTGCAGGTAAATGGACTCCAATTTGGAAACCAAAGGTTGTTTTGGAAACTAGACAGGACAGGCTTTCAAATGAGCTACCATGGAGCTCATTTAACACCGGGAAGGCCTCCAAATCTCAGCTGCAAAAGAGGCAATTTTTCCAGATTTGGAGTTGTGCCCTTGCACCTTTGCGCTACGCCCTTGCCTAAAAGTAAAAAAAACACACAAGGAGTTAATGAAAAATATATTTTGATGGCTTAATAGACAAATATCTCTAAAATTAGTTGGGAATTTATGTTAGGAGTTATTTTTGTCATGAATGAGGTTGGGATATTTGTGCCTTGGGCCTTGCATGGTCTCAATGGTCAAATGAATTTATGATGTATTTAATGACATTTTTGAACCCTAGCTAGGGTTTTGATACTCCTTTTCTAGTTAAATACTGCATGGAGGCTTCATTGTTTTTGTTGGTTGATTGTTGAGTTGAGCATAGACTCTGAGTTTTAATGAAGTTTGGCTTTGGAGCCTTGTAAATCTCTTGGACTGAATATCAATGGAACCAGCACATTCCTAGGATTCATGAACTCTGTTAGATGGTGATGTTATTCCACTCTTGTCAATGTTTTCCTTTTTTTTACATTATCTTCATTCTTTCTTTGATAATAGGACAAGAATTTTAGAGTTGGATATGCTATCTTGGCACCCTACTTCTGTCTGCATACTTTTATCTCTATGTTTTCTTCTTTGAATTTTGATTAAAGAATTCTTAAATGCTCTTTAGTTTCACTGAAATTTTATCTTAAAATTTCTCTCTGTCTGAAGGTAATGATTAGAGAATTCTTAACTGCTCTCTAGGATTACCTGTTTGTTGTTTTGAGGTCTGTTTAGTAAATTCTAGCTGAAGAATCCTTTATTGCTTTTCATTTTTACCAAGCTATTGTCCTGAAGGATTTTCTTTTTCTAGTATGTTGAAGGATCCTTAATCTCCCTTTAAACCTACTACATTCACAACTTCATGTGTATTTCACACTCACTAAACCTATTTAGATCCATTTGGCTTTGTTAACTTGCCCTATGAAACACCCTTGACCTATTATTGTACTTTTCAAGACCTTTTGTAGACTCCATAGCCCAATGGTTTATATTTTCTCTTACTCCATTTGTTCTCCTTGACAACCTACCCAACCAAACAAAACAAACAAATAAACCCTATCATTATAACTAGCCTAAAATCAAAACCGTAAAATCAATCAAGTTACATCTTTTTACACAAATATAGAGAGAGCCCTCTCTGAGTCCAGGAAGGCTAGGTCCTAGGGCTCCAAAGTTGTTTTGATGTTACCCTTGTACATTTGGTCTTTCCAATCTAACAAATTACAGGGACCTAACATAATGGCGACTCCGCTGGGGAATATGAGTAAGTAACAAGCTTAGACATTCCTTAACAACTCATAAATCCCCTGTAAAACCTAGATAAATCAAGTGTTAGCCAAAATTGATATCTGTTTGATTCATCATACTAACACCATGGTGACTATACTGGAGAACAATTATTGAAAGGCTTAGTGTTACATAAAGAACTCAAAAAACCAAAAAAAAAACATCTCTTAGATTGGTATTTAATTGTTGATGGTGGACAACAAACAAATCCTCGAAACAGTTAGTATCATCCACCTGGTGACTCCACTGATTCTCACAGGCTCCCCTGGGAATGTATTAATCAATCCTAAGAGCATAAAGCCCAGCCAAATAATGTGTGAGTTCAGTATTCTTGCAGGTAGGTTTGTGTTTCAAAACTGTTATAAAATCTCAACCTTATCTGATCTATTGGGTCCCAATTCTGGCTTCTAATGTTTCAAGTATTAGCCAAGACTGGTATCTGGTTGCTGATGGTGGACAAAAAAATTGAAATCCTCCACCTGGCGACTCCACAACTCTCAATAAACCTAAAGACTCCACTGGTAGAAGAATCTAGATTGGTTATAAATATGTAGTCCCTTTCCTCTGACTGATTGACAAAGATGAATCCAAGGATACAACGCAGGTATGCTCCAATGAACAGAGATCACATCCCTAGATTCCCACACAAAATGCCTCAGATAAATTGGGACAAAAACCTGCCTATGTTTCAAGATGAAAAATTTGATGACCCCTTGTTACATCTCATCAAATTTCATATACATACATGGAGGTTAAAAGTTGAATGGCATGAGGACTGCCTCATGAAAATGTTCATGGGGACATTAGAAGGTAAAGCAAGGGAATGGTATGAAGACCTAAACCCTGGTAGTTTTTTTTCTTTAAGGGATTTCCACAAGGTATTTTATGAGCATTGTAAAGAAAATTTTCCATCTTTATCATTAGCTGAAAATTATTGTGATCAATATGAAGATCTCTTACAACACCTTGTAAACATCGATGAATATTTGGGAAATTGGCATCCTGAGGATATATTAGAAGAAATTCATGCATTTCATACTCAAGTTAACCATCATGACAGCCAAAAGGAGTTGGTTGAGGATGAAATCAATCAGGAAATAAAGAAAGATCCACAAGATCTCTCTAAAAAGACAAGTGATGATTCTTCATCTCTTTTGTGTGAGGATCAAGAAGACATTCAGCCTTATGATCAATCACAAAAGGGAGAGAAAAATCACAGTTATGTCCAAAGAAAGAGAAAAATTCCCCCCCTTTAACTAATGAAGAAATCAATCAGATCCTAAACATACAACCATCCTCTAAAATTTTATATAAAGAAGATCTTTCTATTTGTTATACCGCTGACTTATCCACTGATGTACTTTCTCATGCATAAACTGTAGAATAGGTTAATATTGATGTTGTGCTACCTCCTCAAGAGGACCGATTACCAGTGAATGCCCCTAACAAATTCTTGCAAGCAGAATCCATTCCACTCAGTCAAGGCATATCAGGAATACTGGAGAGCAACATAGCAATACATTATGAGGCTGCCAAGTCAGATGATCATGAGGAAGAGGTGGGGTTTCTTTCCCAAAAGCATCCCAAGCACAACCAAATGGAACAAGAATTATTCTTGGATGAAGTCCATACTTTAAATCCTCATAGCTAGGTATTACTCAGAGATCCTTTTGTTGGTTTCTTAGAGACATTTTAAAAGGGAGTAAAATATGCTAGGAGCAGTTTGATGTAGGGTTTAAAGGAAATTTTAAGCACTACTATTCAAAAACAAGTAATATGGGAGTGGTATTTTTGTTTTTTCAGCATACCTTAAGGGCTGAATGAAAATTAATCATGTAGTCACTTGATTGGCTGTATTGGAAAAGGGAGTTCACCTAGAAAAATATATCTCCAAGTTAGACTGGGATAGATAGGTATTGAAAATAAGCTCAGCAATATGAGCATATTTTTAGTTTTATATTGTTTTGAAAAAAAGAGAGAAAAAGAAAAAAAAGAGAAAAGAGGGCAGATAAAACAGGACAAGGTAAAGCCCTATACCAAAAAATAATGTTTTCTGAAAGTGTGCAAGTCCAAGTGCCACTACTTTTGAGAAAGGAAAGTCTTGTTCAGTCATACATCCTAACCATGATTGAACATGTTTTAAATTTCTACTGATAAGTTAGAAAATGAATATTTTCCAAACCATCTAAACTTTGCTCATCAGTAGACTAGGTTAGGAAGAGATATTGGTTCCCAAAGCTCAAATCTGAAACAAAGAGAAAGAGAGGGATGAGTGACAGATTTCAAATTATAGCCCTCAGTCTTTTTAGTTTTACTTGTACAAAAATAAAGTTTGTGTGCATCTTGTCCAAAATGCCACAACTCATGACAAATCAGATTGCTTAACCCTGGTTTGGTCATGTTTTGAATTTCATGTCAGTAGATTAGAGAATGAAGATCTGTCAAATTGCCTAACCTTGACAGATAAGTAGAGTAGGTATAGAATAAAGAGTTCATCAGCCTAATCTGAGCTCTTGGAAGTGATAAGGGTAGACATATATAGTTTTTATGCTTTCAAAAGAAAATAAG
Organism: Pinus albicaulis; assembly: GCA_034641835.2. Lineage (NCBI taxonomy): Eukaryota > Viridiplantae > Streptophyta > Pinopsida > Pinales > Pinaceae > Pinus > Pinus albicaulis. The sequence goes on from JAXQQM020072597.1 coordinate 16,022, forward strand.
GTCAAGGGTTTGCAACTCCAAGTGCACCCAGAAGAAAAAATTGTTAGGCAAAGTATGATGGGTAGGTAGAACTGATATTGAAGCAATCATGTATTTTCAGATTTTAATATCACAGCTTCAAAGGATAGCAGTAAAATCAACAAATGAAGGAAGAGGGATTTTCCAAGTACAAGTAACATACTAATCTTCAAAACTCAGAGATATGAACTCTAAGGTTATGGGCACCTCCTGAAAAGGAGCTGCCAACCCCAAGTGGAGCCACTGTTAGTCATCAGTATTTTTTACTATTTGTAGATGACTATAGGATGGTTTTAGATTTCTAAAAAAAACATTCCTTGAATATTGTGAGTTTTAGAAATATCACTGCCTTCATTATCCTTTTAAAAAAAAAATCACTATTCTATTAGTTTGCCATTTCATGGTCACCCTGTCACTCCTACAAACTCCTACCCTCTCATTCTCATCCTTCTTGCCTTCATAAAACCTTTTGTCCATGTTCCCCAAGTCCCTCAAGCATTGATGACCTCAAAACTATCTTTGTAAGCTCTTTAGATAAATCAAGTATATTAGATTTTGGATCTTCAAAATAGCACTTTGACTATACTCTGTTTTCACTGATAGGTCTCCAAGCCAAATTTCAATCAAGATCAGGTCAAAGGACCATCCCACTAGGTCATTAGGGCTTTTACATATCTAAGGTCATCTATGGATGTTTCAGGTACTGATTTTCCTTTACTAGAAGCTGGCTTAGATATAATAGAATGTCAAGACATGGTTATTCAAGGAAGACCTAAAATTTTCCAAAGAAAACTACCTTATTAGTTCAAAGGCTGCAAGAGGTAAATGCAAAGATTTTAGCACTTCTGCAGGAGCGTTTAAGGATTCGTCAGCAAAAGGTGTTGAGGAGGTAGATTGTCTACTCCTGAATGAAGACAACTTGCAGTAATGAAGGGGAAACAATTTGGTCTTGAAGAGAACTAGGGTTATGAGCTTGATGGCCCAATTGAGTGCCAAAACAGTGACCACTTGCAGAAATGACCTGGAGGAGACACACAAAGCCAAACATGAAGAAATTCTAGAAGAAAAGATTGATGAGATAGGGAAAAAGGTGAGGTGAACTAGACAGAAGTAAATGAACTTGAAAGGGCTATAAAGAACTTAGAAGACAACACTGATGATTGTTTTAAAGAACTTTAGATACCTAGGGTTTTCGGAAAATGGCCAGTCAAAGTGGAAAAGATGAGTTGAGTTTCATGATGAAAGCAAAAAGGATTTTGAAGATGTCACTGTTTGATCAGATCCCAAACTTTTCAAAATGAGTTTTTCATGCTTAAATGATCAAAGGATGAGTTTGTAGGTTTTAACCCTGAACAGAAATTATCTACACACGAATCTTATTACATAAAATAAACAATAGCGAGATCATAAAACATAAAACAGATAAACACATATATTTTCCCCTGGATCCCAAATTGGGATAACCAGCTTGATTTTTCATTATATTCCTTTTAGTGTTACAAAACATATATTTACATGCCGAAGCATACATAAACCCCAATCCATTAACCCTGGATTAGAACATAACCGTAGTTCCCTTGACCGGATCTACAAAATACCAGGGGCCGAAAACCATTGTACCCCAAAACCATGTGAAAACTCATGCACAAAACATGGGTGGGTCCGCCTATGAGTTGGTCTGCACACCAAAAATTTTTTGTCGGGGCGCTGCCCCGGACCCTGACAGGGGGGGCTGCCGCACCTCTGTGACCCCCCTGCTGCGCTCGGCGCAATGTACAACATGTGGGGCTATTCGTGGAAAGAATATAACACATACCCAACATTCTCCCACTTGTTGTTTTCTTTCCGCAGGGGGCCACAAGAGAGCTTAGTCATTGGGCCAATTCTCCAACACCCATTGTTTCTCTACACCAAGAGAAATTTTGAGTGCTCACAGAGTTCGTCAATGCATCTACAACATTCTTCAAAGTGTCCACCTTTACCAGCAACACCCTTTTAGCCTCAACCATATCTCTAACAAAGTGATGTTTAACATCAATGTGCTTTGTCTTTGAATGATAAGCAGGGTTCTTAGCCAAGAAAATTGCACTTTAGCTATCAAAGTCTATCCTTATAGCTTGTTGTATCAACCCCATACTTGAACACAATATCTACAACCAAACTGCTTCCTTGCTTGCATGAGTGGCTGCCATGTATTCTTCCTCTGTAGTTGAAAGATCCACTACAGACTGTCTTTTACTCATCCAGCCATTGCTTGCCTGACTGCAAACCAATTTTTCTGCTAGATCTTCTTTGGTCGAGATCTCGACCCGATCTGCATCAAAAAACCACAGTGTCAACATTCTTTCAATCTTGGTCTTCCTTTGGTAGCTAAATAATAATCACTATGAACACCACCTTCTTTCTTTGTCCATTGTCTCCTTCCACAGGTTTGACATACTGCTCAATATTCCCCTTTGCCATGTCCTGATATCACAGTCTAGTAAAAACCATTACATACATCGGTACCCATTGCACTTGCATATGGAACACGGGACATATCCTCCTCTTTAACTTCTTGTGTCTTGGGACCTTTGTTCAACAAACAACTTTACCAATCTAAGGAATAGACATTCAGGTTTACTATCTTGTATTGAACCTGCGTACCTAATTCGACCTTCTTGGTTCAACGAATTTCCTCTGCAGTCTCTTAATTTCCATGCCCCAAATATAGTTTGCAGCACCAAGATCCTTCATGTCGAATTTGGAGAACAGTTGGGTCTTCAAATCTTGGATAATTTCTTTGTCATTTCCAATCAACAACATATCATCCACATACAAGACCAAATAAATAACACGATCACCAATTAATTTAAAATAAACACAGTGATCCTCCTTGATTTTGGTGAAGCCAAGTCCCCGTATATAGGTATCAAATTTCTGATACCACATCCTTGGTGACTGTTTTAACCCATACAGAGACTTCTTCAACCTGCATACTAGTTCTTTCTTACCCTTCACCATAAAGCCTTCAGGTTGCTTCATGTAAATCTCCTCTTCTAGATCCCCATGAAGAAATGTTGTCTTCACATCCATCTGTTCTATCTCAAAATCAAATGCAGCAGCAACAGATAAAAGTAATCTAATAGAAGTAACTTTGGCGACAGGAGAAAAAATATCACCAAAATCAATTCCCGGCACCTGGGAATAACCTTTCGCTACCAACCAAGCTTTGTATTTATCCACCTTGCCTTCTACATTCATCTTATTCTTAAACACCCATTTGCTCTCGATGGGCTTCCTTCCAGTCGAAAACTCCACCAAATCCCATGCCTCATTTTTATGCAAGGATGCCATTTCATCAACCACGACCTCCTTCCAGAGTTTTCCGTCCTCTAAATCTACTGCCTCCCTGACAGTTCTGGGATCATCATGAGTTATAGTTAAGGCAAAACCTGAACAGAAAGCAGATGGACTATACCTTTCTGGTTGCCTTCTTTCCCGAACTGATCTTCTCACAGCTGGAGTTTGTGGCTCTTCCTCTTCTGAGTCTTCTTCTGTTGTAGAGTCTGATTCATCCTCCTTTAGCTCAAAATATATCTTCTCAGGTTCCTTTGGTAGGACTTCATGTGTAACAACATCTTTCACCTCTCTAAACACCACATCTCGGCTGTACACAACCTTCCTTGTTTCTGGGTTCCAAAGCTTGTAACCCTTTAAACCATCCTTATACCAAATAAAGATGCACCTTTTAGATTTATTATCCAACTTAGTCCTTTTCTCCTTTGGAACATGTACATATGCATCACATCCAAATACCCTTAGATGTGAAAGAGAGGGTTTCTTACCAGTCCATACCTCATGTGGAGTCTTGTCCTCCAACACTAATGAAGGTGATCTATTAACTAAGTAACATGCGGTCTCCATTGCCTTTGCCCAGAATTCTTGTCCTAACCCGGTACCACTGAGCATGCTTCTTGCCTTTTCCATCAGTGTTCTGTTCATTCTTTCTGCAACTCCATTTTGCTGAGGTGTGTATGGAGTAGTCTTCTGCTGTGCTATACCACACTTCTTACAGAACTCTTCAAATTCCTTCTTGCAGAACTCCCCACCATTATCTGTCCTCAACGCCTTTATCTTCTTCTCTGTCTGGTTTTCCACCAGAGCCTTAAATTATTTAAATTTTTCAAAGACTTCCGATTTATTCCTTAATAAATATATCCATGTATTCCTTGAGAAGTCATATACGAATGAAACATAGTACACAGACTTTCCCAATGATGGAACTCACACAGGTCCAAACACATCACTATGCACAAGTTCTAATATCTTGTTCGTCTTCTTAGCAACAGAAGGAAAACTCACCCGATTCTGCTTCCCATATACACAATATTCACAGAAATCGAAATCCAGAGCGAAATTAGACATAAATTCTACCATACCATTTCTATGCAATATCCGAAGGCCCTTCTCTCCAATATGTCCAAGCCTTTGATGCCATAGCATGGTCTTTTCTCTAGAGACAGCTAGGCTTTCCGCTCCACTTTTAGGAACCACAGAACTATTACACCCATCAATAACAGTGCTACCTTGTAGCTTGTACAGAGTTCCATTCTGAACTCCCCGCATTAATACCAGTGCTCCCCGAACCATCTTGCAGGCATCTTTCTCGAACACTATTTTTACACCTCCATCATCCATCTTGCTTACAGAAATCAGATTTCTGGCCAATGCAGGAATATGCAGAACACCAGGAAGTTTTCTAATCCTTCCACCTTGCAGCTTCAGCTTGAATTTTCCACGTCCAACAATTATGGCCTTCCTATCATCCCCTAGGAATACATCGCCGCCACCATATTTCTCATACTCACAGAACCACTCCCTATGGGGAGTGAAGTGAAAGGATGCACCCGAGTCAATCAACCATGACTCATTATCTACTGTTGGAAATATGATGCAGAGTGTTGTCCTTGATGGCAACTACCATGACTCATGATCTACATGTGTATTTGAAGAAGAAGCCAAATACACATCCCCACCTTCATCCGAGGTGGTTTTTGCCTCTGCAGAAGGACCTTCATCAGATCCCTTTCCTTTCTCGGGAGCTTTAGATCTGCATTCCTTTTTGTAGTGCCCTTCCTTTCCGCATTTCCAGCACACCTTTACAAACTTTCCAGGAGATTTAGATCTCCCTCTAGATTTAGATCTCCCACTCGAAACCTTGTTCTTGTTTCTGTTCTGGGACCTTCCTCGTACAGATAAGGCATCTCCATTCTGACCCTCCATATTTCTCCGTCTCATTTCCTCTGACAGCAAGGCTGAGACAATGTCATCAAAGTTCAAGGTAGTTGTATTGCTACCTATTGCAATAACCAGACTGTCCCACGAGTTTGGTAGAGAACACAACAAACTGATGCACTTATCTTCATCTGAGATTTTAATATCAACAGATGACAGCTAACTTACCACAGTATTGAAGGCGTTCAGATGCTCTGTCACCGAATCTCCATCCTTCATCCTCAGGTTATACAGCTTTTTCCACAGGAACAACTTATTCACCGGAGACTTAGATTGGTACAAAGTCCCTAGCTTTTCCCACAAGGTCTTCGCCGTAGCTTCCCCAGATACATTCAACAATACTGAATCTGAGACACACAACCGTATTGTGCTCTTAGCCTTCCGATCCAGTTTCTTCCAGTCTTCATCTGACATTGCCGTTGGTTTAGTGCCTGGATCTACCGCGATCCACTGATCTTTATCCACCAGCAGATCCTCCATCTTGAGCTTCCACAACTCAAAACTCTGACCATTAAATTTCTCGATCTCTATCTTTCCGCCGCTTGCCATATTCTTTCACCGCAAGAATCGATCCCGCAGATCTCCCACTGCACAGGGTCTACCACAGGCCCGAGCAAAAAAACCCTCAACAACAAAGGCGTCCCCTTGAAGCCGAAATAGCTCTTGTAAGGATTCTGGACACCAAATATCTCCACAATGGTATGATATTGTCCACTTTGGGCCTAAGCCCTCATGGCTTTGCTTATGGGCTTTACCCCAAAAGGCCTCATACCAATGGAGATAATTGTCCATCCTTATATACCCATGATCCTCCCCACTTCTAGTCAATGTGGGAATTTGGTCGTATACCCAACAATCCTCCCCTCGAACAAAGGACCATCGAGCCTCCCCTCAAACGATTGTCCATCCGTCCACTCTCTACCAACCAGGATTCTCCGCTCCAATGCGTTGGAAGCACACGCCTTACATGGAGCACCACCTGCCTCGAGATCTTGCTCTATCCTAGGTCAACTCCTCTTCACCTCTTCACCGTGTTGGGACCAGGACACGTCCATGAAGAATCCGGAGCATACCGCCTGTCTAACCGAGCTCATCCACGGATCCCATCGTGATATTACCGGGGTCCACCACCTTCGTTCGGAATTCGAGGATTCATCCACTTCGCTAACTTCGGGGCATGGCTCGTGCAAATGTAGGTTTAACCACGAACGGAAATATCTACACACGATTCTAATAACGAGAAAATAAACAATAGCAAGAGCATAAAACATAAAACGGATAAACACAGAGATTTTTCCCTGGATCCCAAATCGGGACAACCAACTTGATTTTTCATTATATTCCTTTTAGTGTTACAACACATATATATACATGCCGAACCATACATAAACCCCAATCCATTAACATTGGATTAGAACATAACCGTAGTTCTCTTGACCGGATCTACAGAATACCAAGGGCCAAAAACCATCGAACCCCAAAACCATGTGCAAAACCATGCACAAAACCATGGGCGGATCCGCCTATGAGTGGGTCCGCACAAAAAACAAATTTTGGTCGGGGCGCTGCCCCGGACCCCAACGGTGGGGACTGCTTTGCCCCTCGTGACCCCCCAGCTACGCCCGACGCAACATACAGCGCGTGGGGCTAATCGTGGAAAGAATATAACACATACCCAACAAAATTCCCAGGGCAAGAACCTCTTAGATTATTGCTATTATAAGTTATTTAATTGAGATTAATTTGTTATTTCTTTTTCTCTATTTTTGCAATGGTTAGCTAGCCAGAAATGAATGCTAGTTCCTATTTCCAATGGCTTTCGAGATATTTTAAAAAACACTAAATTTTAGGTACTTTTGCTCTCTAAGAAATTAAACATTAAATTTTCTATAGAAATCATACTATTATATTTTATTCTTTCATAATTTTCATGTAAATATTAATGACCCATACAAAATTTGTGATGTGTGACTAGCATAAGTTCATACAAAATTTGTGAAGTGTGCATAGTATAAGTTCCCCTACATTTTCACACGAATTAACTGTTGCACTCTTAAATAGGTAAGAATTTCTAGGTGCCATGTTATATAGATGTGTGTATCTAGTAAATACCATGGTCCATGCTAACTAAAGCTAAGTGTGCTATAAGAATTGCTAGGTGCCATGTTATATAGATCTATGTATCTAATAAATACCATGGTCCATGTGTATCTAGAATTAACTAGATAATTTCAAGTGCACACTACATGTAAGCACTCCACTGAACTAACTAAAACCAAGTGCACATCACATGCAATAATTAGAATAGAACTAAAGCTAATTAATGCTAACTATATGCATGTATACCAACAAAATATCACATCCATCTCTTACCTTAAACAAGTAATACATAATCTAATTAATATTAACTATATGCATATACACCAACAAAATATCATATCCATCCTTACTTTAAACAAGTGATACATGGTCTTACGTTCAAATCATGGATACTCAATCTCTAGTTAAAATATCACATCGAGACAATCGATGCCCTGTCTTGGGTTCGAAACTTGAATACCCGGGGATAGAACCTTGGAGATAATTGCTATTATACGTTGTTACACTAACGCTAATTCTTAGTTTTCTTTAACCTATTCCTTCCCATGTAACACGCCATTGCTTTTAAATAAGTCAGCACCGTCATATCCATACACATTATACAATTAACCAGTGTTAGAGTAGTTGTTTACCATTTGCAATGGCGCAGCGAATTTCTAAAATAAAATAAAAACCATGCTAAAGAGACTAAGGATTCCATTGCCATGGCGTTGGCGCTGGAATAAGAATTTCTCTATGCACTAGTTTAATTTTCAATAGGATCTTCAACTTTTTTTCAGATTACATGTTTTATTTACTGTATCTTTGTATCTTTATGGGAGATGTTCCAATGTTTCGGTTTAATTGTTTCGACCATTGTAAAATCTCCTCTCCTTTCTTCCAACACTTTTCGTTTGAGAAAACAACTGATCTTTCTTTTTGATCTTGTTGAGATTTTCTGTTTTGAATAAATAGTCAAAAATCTCAGTAGGTGACAAAAATTAGGAATTTGTTGCTAGATTAGCTCCAGTTTGTTGGGAGGGAGTTAATGCATCCTAAATTTGAGTTGAGAGGATTTATGAGGAAGTTAGATTCTCCTTGCTATAAAACAGGTATCCATACGGATTGTTTTGTGGGTGTGGGTGTGAGAATTTGTAATCTCCTGTTTGATTAATAAAGAATTGCCGATGCCTATGTTGTGTGGACGTAGCCCAGAATGGTTGGGTGAACCACGTAAAAAACACTGTGTCATGTGTATGATTTTATTTGCTGAGTATTTGTTTTGTTAATTGCTGTGCATCTGATCTCCAACAATTGGTATCAGAGCAAGTTGGAGACGTGGCGCAGCGGTGAAGTTGCTTGGTGTTGCGTTTACCAATTTACCTGCGCGCTGAATGGACCAGTCATGGCGGTGGTTTGGTCTGGCGATTGCTGCGTGGGAAGCTTAAGTGACAGTGTTAGGATGAATGCAGCGCTGGAATAATCATTGAACCACGAGCGCTGGAAAGAGAAGCTGGTGTGCGTTTTCAGAACTCACAGAAAACTGCTGCGTGGAGGTGGAGCGTGGCTGTTGGCGCGTTTTTTTCAAGGAACAGTCGCACCAATGTTAGCAGTCATGTTTTAATTCTGGAATAGGCGTGACGATTGGCGCGGATCAGAAAATCGTTTGGTAAAACTGCAATTTTGTCATTCGTTTCTTATTTTCTAACTTGCAGTTTATACAGCAAAGCAGATTTTGGAGAAGGCTGTTTTCTGGCTGCGTTAAAGCAGCATTGAAACGTGACTTCTGAACGCGTAAGGGTGCTGAGTTTTGCGTGCTGGTGGTGCATATGGTGCACTGCTGCGTGGAGGTTTGAAGAAGCTGCGTGGTGGAGCGTATATCCACTGTCTGTCTGCGTATTTGTTTAATCTGCTGTGCGTTGAAGGTGTTGCACGTTCCACAGCATAAAAGCTGCCCCCACATCTAGGCCGGAACATTCCAGTTCGCACCCATATGGATACAAATAATCGGTAAATCCCTTCGACGTTTTATCCAAAGGTGAGCCTAAAGCTATAGTTCTGAGATCAGCAAATGGGTTCGATTTTATAAATCTGACAGTCGTATGCCATTTTTTGAACCATGTGCGTTGAATTTGACATTTTGAACAGCGTCAAATCGTTTTTTATTGAATGTTTAAAAAAAAAAACAAAACACAAAACACAAATCGTTTATATTATTATATTGGTATGAAGTGCCATATATATATATGAAGTGCAATCGATTTGCATTAAAGGTTTTTAACATCTTTTTTTTATAAATCGATTTGAGGGGGTGGCACTTTATTTATATTGAAAAGAAGGGTGGCCCATTATAAAGTAATTTGTAATTTGAATATTAAATTACCATTTGCATATGGTAAAAGAGTAAAGTTTTTTATGAAGCCCTTTAATAAGGAGGCATTTCATTAAAAGGGTATTTTGTTTTTTAAAAGGCATTTTTTATTAAAAAAAGGCATTCTTTATTTAAAAGTTGGAACTGGAGATTACTGTGTTTTTGCTGATACAAGATGGTGAAAACACAAAGTGCCTGTTTTGTTGACGATGTGGGGTGAGCCTTGTTGTCCGAGGAGACGAGGAAGAGGTCGAATGCAGACACCTCTACATCAGAGGTAATGATGGCCAGAAGTCGCTCGAGAGAGAGGCACTCCGGGGGTAAGCATAGCAACTCTCGTTCAAAGTCTAAAGGAAAGAAGACAAAGGTGAAGTGCTGGCATTGTGGGAAAGCTGGACACTTGAAGAAGGATTGCTGGAAGCGACAGCAGGCTGCTAAAGAAGCTTCATCAACAGAGAAGAAGGAAGCAAACACGACAGATACAGGTTCGGCATCTGGTTCAGGTGTGAGCGACGAAGTGTTATCTGTTAATATGTCAAATCATGATCAACATTGGTTGTTAGATTCCGGTGCATCAAACCACATGTGTATTCATAGAGAATGGTTTAAGACGTATAGATCAGTTAATGATGGAGTCGTGTACATGGGTAATGATGTCACATCTAATATTGTTGGGAATAGGAAGTATACAACTGCAAATGTTTGATGGCACAACTAAATTGTTAACAGATGTGAGACATGTTCCAGACTTAAGAAAAAATTTAATTTCTTTAGGAGCATTGGATACGAATGGATATAAAACTGTAATTCAAGGTGGAGTTATGAAAATCTATAAAGGTATCTTACTAGTAATGAAAGCTAAGAAAGTAGGAAATCTGTTTCAGTTAGAAGGAAGTACAGTGTCAGATTTTGTGTCTATTGTGTCTGAACATGACAGTAGTTCCATTCACTTATGGCATCAAAGATTGGGGCATATGAGTGAAAGAGGGTTGAAAATTTTGGCTGATCGCAAGTTACTTCCAAATCTGAAGTCTGGAAAGTTAGATTTCTGTAAGCATTGTCTGTTTGGAAAACAAAGTAAACAAAAGTTTAAAATAGGCAAACATACTAGTAAAGGCATACTTGATTATATCCATTCAGATTTTTGGGGACCAGCCCCTACAACCTCATATGGTGGCTCGTCATATTTTGTGTCGTTCATTGATGACTTTTCTAAGAAAGTGTGGGTCTACATGATGAAAAAGAAGTCTGATGTTTTTACAATTTTCAAACAGTTTAGAGCATTGGTAGAAAACATCACTGGTAGAACAATAAAATGTTTAAGAACTGACAATGGTGGTGAGTTTACTTCCAAGGAGTTTCACAGCTATTGCAAGGATGCAGGGATCGAGAGACATAAGACCACGGTTTATACTCCTCAGCAAAATGGAGTTGCTGAACGCATGAACAGGACTCTTCTAGAGAGAGCAAGGAGTATGCTGAGTAACGCCGGGTTGCAAAATGAGTTGTGGATGGAAGCAGTGGCAACAGCTTGTTATGTGATAAACCGATCTCCATCGACGGCGATAGACTGCAAGATTCCGCAAGAGGTATGGAAAGGACACCCTTGTGACTATTCTAAACTCAGAGTGTTTGGTTGTGATGCATATGCTCTAGTGCCTAAACATCGGCGAACTAAATTAGATCCAAAGTCTAAAAGGTATATCTTTGTTGGGTATGGTGTTGGAACAAAGGGATATAGATTGTGGGATCCTACTACCCGCAAAATCATCATCAACAAAGATGTAAAGTTTAATGAATCCTCTCTTGTACAGTTAGATGTAGATACTAAATTGAAACAGGATGATGTATTTGATTTTCAGCACATTCAGTTTGACAGCACTTCTAATGATAGTCATGATGACCATAGTTCAGATACTAGTCATGAACAAGTTTCAGAATCAGAACATGAACAGGGTTCAGGTTTAGATCATGAACAGGTCTCAGATACTGATCGGCAAGAAGTTCCTACAGATGGTAGTCAACCAGAAACATCCTTAAGGAGGTCGACAAGAATCAAACGGCCACCGAGAAGGTATGATGATTATGTTACTTCAGTTGCATTTATTGCTAATGACAATGAACCTCTGTGCTATCAGGAAGCAATAGAAGGTTCGAATAGTGACAAGTGGAAAGCAGCCATGAAGGACGAAATGATGGCCTTGAGTAAGAACGGCACATGGGATCTGGTTGAGCTTCCGAAAGACAGGAAAACTGTGGGGTGTAAATGGGTTTACAAGCTGAAACGGGGTGTGAATGATACGGAAGACAGGTACAAAGCGCGGCTGGTTGCAAAAGGGTTTTCTCAGAAAGGCGGTATTGACTTTCATGAGATTTTTTCACCAGTGGTTAAAATTGTTTCAATTAGAATTGTGTTAGCATTAGTGGCTTTGCTTGATTTAGAGTTGCAGCAATTAGATGTTAAGACTGCATTTCTACATGGAGACTTAGATGAGGAAATATATATGGAACAACCGGAAGGGTTTGTTCAGCATCGCAATAAGAAATTTGTCTGCAGGCTCAAGAAGTCATTATATGGCCTGAAGCAGTCGCCTCGGCATTGGTATAAGAAGTTTGATTCTTTCATGTTGAGTCAGAAATATGTTAGAAGTGAATATGATCATTGTGTGTATTTCAAGCAATTGAAAAATGGCATGTTCATTATCTTAGTGTTCTATGTTGACGATATGCTTTTAGCAAGCAAAAGCATTGATGAAATCAACAGGTTGAAGACTCGGATGGCAAGGACATTCGATATGAAAGATCTAGGAGCAGCAAGACAGATTTTGGGCATGGAGATTTTCAGAGACAGGAGCAATGGTAAGTTGTGGCTATCACAACAGAAGTATATTGAGAAAATACTTGTGAGGTTTGGTATGAACAATGTGAAGCCTGTGTCAGTCCCTTTTGCTTCCCATTTTAAGCTTTCTTCGAGTTTATGTCCTAATACAGATGAAGAAAAGGATTATATGTCTCGAATTCCATATGCCAATGTAGTAGGATGTTTGATGTATGCGATGGTTTGTACTCGACCATATATTTCACATGCAGTTGGGGTTGTCAGCAGGTACATGGCAAATCCGGGTAAAGAACACTGGTCAACAGTGAAATGGGTGCTTCGGTATTTGATAGGCACAAGTAGTTATTGTATCACTTACAATAAGAGTAGTGAATTTGTTTGCGGGTATGTTGAGTCTGATTTTGCAGGTGATTTGGATAAGAGAAGGTCAACTACAGGGTACGTCTTTACTCTTGCAGGTGGAGCTATCAGCTGGATGTCAAAGCTACAGAACATTGTTGCTTTATCCACTACTGAAGCAGAATACATTGCTGCTTCGCATGCTTGCAAAGAGGCGGTTTGGTTGAAAGGTTTGCTTGGTGAATTTGGTAGGTTACAGGACAACATCAAGTTACTTTGTGATAGTCAAAGTGCAATACATTTGGCTAAGAATCCGGCCTATCATAGTAAATCAAAGCATATTCCAATTAAGTACCATTTTGTAAGACAGGTTATTACTGAAAGAGGAGTCTCTCTTGAAAAGGTGCATACAAAGGAAAACTGTGCAGACATGTTCACGAAACTAGTTTTGTTAGAGAAGCTACGCTGGTGTTTGGCTTCTCTTGGCTTGCAGAAAAGATAAAATAATAAAGAACAGGGCATCAGGCTAATTGTTGTCAAGGTGGAGATTGTTGAGATTTTTTGTTTTGAATAAATAGTCAAAAATCTCAGTAGGTGACAAAAATTAGGAATTTGTTGCTAGATTAGCTCCAGTTTGTTGGGAGGGAGTTAATGCATCCTAAATTTGAGTTGAGAGGATTTATGAGGAAGTTAGATTCTCCTTGCTATAAAACAGGTATCCATGCGTTTGTTTTGGTGTGTGTGTGAATTTGTAATCTCCTGTTTGATTAATAAAGAATTGCCGATGCCTATGTTGTGTGGACGTAGCCCAGAATGGTTGGGTGAACCACGTAAAAAACACTGTGTCATGTGTATGATTTTATTTGCTGAGTATTTGTTTTGTTAATTGCTGTGCATCTGATCTCCAACAGATCTCGATCCCCGCCTCCAATTTCGTTGATATTTGTCAGATTTTCGAGCCCTTATCAAGACAGATAAGGCAACTCCAAGGCTCAGCGCTTCCATGGCGGAGCTACACCTGCCGTAGCTCTGATAACCTCGAATCGTCTGGTGCCACACTATCTACAGTTGCTAAGCATTGGCATTTGGCATCAGGCCGTTTAAACGTGTAACTTCTCCTTTGTAAACAATACAAATTGATCAAACTGATCCAATGCTTTTAACGATTAAGGTTTTAAAAGTTTCAATCGATCCAGAACTTCTGTAGATTTAAGATTTTTAAAATCTGGATAGAATAAAATTTTCTAATATGGAGACTATCTCCATAATTCTTATCAGATTTTAGTCAATTGTAACTAGAAATGCTAATCAAGATTTGTGAAGAGTTAGATGAAACTCTATTTGAGATGATAAATTTTAATCAAGATTTTTAAAGAGGAGGACTAAACGTTATTCGTATGTATTTCCGGATTTTAGTTTTAAAGTGGACAAAATAAATTCCATTAATAGTGAAACTTTGATTTTTAATTAGTTTAGCCCAGTCAACTCTATCTCACATTCAAATATGGCTCAAATTTTCCCTGTTGTCTTTGAAGGCCTCAAATTCTAAAATGAAATGTTTTTCTGTTTCCACTTTTCTGGAAGAGAAAAAAATACATACTCTTTCCTCCCACGTTTCTTTTGGCTTTTTCCAGCGCCTCGTTTCACAACGGAGTTGATGAGAATTAGTCCTTAATTGAGCAATTAGAATTTTAGATCTCCAAGAAATATTGGCCCCTATGTACACCTTTTGTTGATGGTTATGAGTGGGTTAAACTCTTCAATGTAGTACTTCTTCTTTCTCCCTAGCTTTTTCTCCAAAGTGCGTTTGTGGAACTTATCCATAACAAAAGTTTTTATCTCTTTATTGTTTTTAGGACACATGCTCGAGCAAATACCCCATTTACTAAACCATTTGTTATTTTGCCGCATCCAAGTCTTTTTTCTTTTGCACAATCTGTCACTAAACACAACCTTAGGCCATCTATCCTCTTCCATTTGCTCAATTTTTTTCAAATACCTTATGATTCGCACCATAGCAATTGCTTCAATAGGAACAACCCCTGTTTTACTTAACCGGATAGCATAAGGAACTGCACTTTTAATTTTGAATTTGTTTGTAATCAAACACTTCTGATTTTCTCAATTTGTTTCCATTGCATTTCGATTGTGTTGTTGGCCCACAGTTCACAACCGTAGAGAATCACTGGAATCAATTGAAGGCCAAAAAGAGTTAGAGTTGTTTTCCAGTCCCACATCTCCACCTCCCTACACCTGTTTTGAAGAGCATAAAATGTTTTCCAACCCCCTAAAGTTTTTTTCTTCTACATCCATCCCAACATAAATTTCGGTTGAAGTCAATTCCGAGGTATTTGTAGTCTGCAACTTCTTTCAGAATGCTACCTTCAAAGTAGAACTTATGCTTGTTATGCTTTCTTTTGTTAGAGAAAACCACTACTTTCATTTTGCTAATATTGACTTGCATCCCCACCTTTCTACAAAAATGCTCAAGGGAGCATAAGTGCTCTTGCAAACCAAGAGCCGATTTAGCAATCAATATAAGGTCATCTACGTATAAAAGAAACCTTATAATGAACTTGCCCAAATGGATACCGTCACCCCCTTGCGAATTTAGACACTCTTCAAGCTTGTCAATATATAACCCAAAAAGGGTAGGAGACAATGGGCAACCTTGCTTGACCCCAATATCGCTTCTAAAACTTTCAGAGATGCCTGCTGAAGTTCTAATTTTGACTTTCACCTCTTCATACAACCTATGCACATATGCTCTCAAATGCCTGGGAACCCCGAGTTCCTCCATTCTGCCCCAAAGTTTATCCCTAGGAACTGTGTCAAAGGCTTTTCTGAAATAAAAAAAGCAACAAAAAAATTCTTCATTTTTTTCCAAAACTTTTTCAATGATGTGCCTTAAAGTTATACAATGATCAACTGTGGAATGTTTAGGTCTAAAACCTACTTTCCCTTTAGCACGTTTATCTCTTTCTTCTGCCCACTCGCTGATTTTCTTTTCTAGCATGCTTCCAAATAATTTTGCGAACAAGGGGTTTATCATTATGGTTCTATAAATTGGAAGGATTATTGACGTCACCACTCTTGAAAAAAGGTATTGCCGTACTAGTTGTCCAATCTGTGGGAACCCTTGCTGTATGAGGTTGTTGAAAATTTTTGTGATGTGAGGTGAAAGAATTTTTAAGCCCCACTTTAGATACTCTGCTTAGAGTTCATCTAAGTGTTTTGCTTTTCCAGCACCCAACTTCTTGATACCCATCTCTACCTCTTGCACCGTGAGGAGTTTTGTGTCTGTGTTGACCAAGGGAGGAGGGTCAACCTTGGGATCCTGCTCATAAATTTGTCTTGCATAGTCTAACCATTTAGAAGCTGTAATGTTGTGTTCAATTTGCACCTTTTTCGGTTGGAGCTCCTTCCAGAATAATTTGGGGTTATTTTTCCCAAGGAAGATTAGTTCTTCTCTCCTTGAAACCATGAAATTAGCATTTTTCTTTCTTATTATCTGCTTGTAAGCTTTGAGCTTTATGTTATCATTGTTTGATTCCTTCCACCTTCTCCTTGAATTTTTGCATTCCTCGTCAAACCAAGCATTAACCGGAAAGAAATTTGTTTTAGACTTCTTAATTTGTGTTCTTTTGCACTCAGCAAGTGCGCTTTGAATTAAATATGTTAATTCGTGACTATGAAGGCCATGAAATGAGATTTCTTCCTTCTCGAAGAGCCTCTCTAGCGTTCATTTGAAGGTATTACAATTCTCTGGAGTCAAAAGAATTCTGCCCTTTGGTGGATTTTGTTGAACACACTGAGTTTTTGACCCTAATTGCTTCTTTCCGGTCCAAGAGAAGATTAAATCAATTGGCTTGTGATATGATTTTAAGTTCCAAATTTGACCTCCAATCAACACTTCCTCCATTTTCTCACACAAATTATGCGAGCAAATTACATAATCTACTACACTTGCTCCATTGTAAGTATTGCAAGTGAAATTACCGGACTTTTCCCATCTAGTCAAACAATTACAAATGACTAAATCAAAAGTCCCACATAGCGTAATAAATTGTCTCCAAAGAGATTGCAGCCTTTATCCCCTGAAATTCATTCTCACTAATGATTACTCTCTTCTGTAAGCCAGATAGAGTCATAGTCTTCTTTACAACAAAGAATGCTAGCTTGTTCATGCAGTTCTAGCATTGAAATCCCCCACTATAAGGACTTCACCTAGCTGAGAATATATTGCAATATCTATTTTTTGAGCTGCAAAGGGATCTTTGTGGTCAAGCCCTCTACTTTTGTAGATTTTTAAAACTTGAGGCGCAAAATAGCATATTGCATTTTTGATGTGATTTCCATTTTTTGATATTTTAAGCTAGACAAATTGCTTATTTGGGTCTTCTTTTTCTAGCTGAATGAAGCGACCTACTTCTCTTACTAATACCATGATACCCCCGTGCCCTTTTCCATTCCCTACTACCTTGTTCCACTCTTCTGTCTTCCAATACCCTTCAAACAAAGGTGTCTTGCACCCTTCATGCTCATGTGTTTCTATGAAGAAAATTATGTCTCTACCTTCCGCAATAGGCCCTAACCCAGGTCCTCGTCTCCATGGGTAACCCGTGCAGTTCCAACAAACTAAACTTAAGGAAACCTGGGTACAACTTGATTGCTACTTGTTTTGACACGTAAGACTCACAGTTGAGTCTTTGTCCCTACTTCCCCATACTGACCTTGCTTCCTCATTTCTTGCTGAAGAGTTTGCTGCCTCTTCTTTGTTATCATTTTGTTGCCTTGTTCTAGAAGGAGATCCAAATTGCGCTATCACAGCTTTACCTTTATAAATCCATGCTCTTTTCCCCTCATCTCTTGCTGCCCTAAATTTTGTCATTTCATCCCTCCTTTCCTCTTGTTGTTTTACAGTTAAATC
The DNA here is from genome assembly GCA_034641835.2 of Pinus albicaulis. Taxonomy (NCBI): domain Eukaryota; kingdom Viridiplantae; phylum Streptophyta; class Pinopsida; order Pinales; family Pinaceae; genus Pinus; species Pinus albicaulis. The sequence continues at coordinate 33,875 of JAXQQM020072597.1, forward strand.
TTCTTCTAGAAAAAACCGAGAACCCCTCGAGGGCTGCTTCTTGCTTAGAATGATATCTTTATCACACAAGATGGGCATGATGAATTTTATGGGCCTGGCTCTCTCACCGTTAAGCTTACCTACTCTCCATGCTTGACATATTTGTCCTTGCCATTGGAGTTTGTCTTTCAAGAAGTCTCTTGCAAGGTCACGAGTACATTCATTTTTCCCATAAGTTTTCACCCCTTTAATAATTATGTTTGTTGCTCTATCCTGTCTTTCCTTGCTTTCTCTATCTTGCATGTTGCTAACCTGAATGTTTGTTTCTCCTTCCCTCTTAGCAGAATTACTAATAACTTGAGCCCAGGTTTTGGTGAGTTTTGTAGAATCTCCTTTCCTCTCTTCTCTTGATGTCTCTTCATTGTTGTCTATTTGGACAACTACTTTCCCCTTATCTTGGGATGGTTTCACATTCATCACCTCTCTATTCTCCACTGCAAATTTCTTCATGTTTTGCACCTTCGCTTTCATGCGCTGCCATTCTATTTTCCCTATTCGGAGAGCTTCCTGTAGCAATAACACTTGCTCCTTTAGAACTTTGTTGCTTTCTGCTAAAGCCTGGTTTTCAACTGTTATTATATGGATTGTACAATCTCCTTCCAGATCTTTAGCTTCTACTACTTCCAACCTGTCTTTTACATTTAACAGTTCTTTCACATAAAGATCAGATTACCAAGTGAGAGGTGTGGATGTGGGACTATATAAGGCATAATCATCGATGATTTTTCCTTTTCCTTTGGACTTGTTGCCACATGCTTGCAAAGAGGACTTGTTTGAATGTTTTTTCTTGCAAAGGACCCGAGTGCTTTCCCTTTGTGACCTTTTTTTCCTTGTCTACTCCCATTTTAGACGGCTAGTCTCTGTTTTAAAATGCCCCGATATTGTTTGGCATTGACCCAAACCCACTTCCCAGTTTTGGTTGATGAGACAATTTTCACTTGCCCTATATCATTTGTTTCCATGGGTTCTAACGTTTAATGTCCCATTATCATGATGATATTAAGGGAAATCAAAGTCTCTGCGCAAAATTGTCCCTCTGTTTTATGCTTAACCCTTCAATATCTGTTGGTCTGACCATTGAAAACTTGTTGCTCTGCCCACTTTCCCTGTCCTTGTGTTGCTCTCTCCACTTTCCGTTACTATCCTTTGTGCTTCTTTTCTGATGCTCTGAAGAACCTCTCCCTCAAACGGTCTCTGTGGTGCAAAAGAAAATGCTTCATAGACGTTGCTCCTCCGATGTGCCTGTGGGTGACATAATTCTAATGAAAATGCCAACCAAAAATATGTGCATCATCAAATAATTTAGATGCACAGAAAGTGTAGGGTAGAAGGAATCTTGCCCAACTAGCAGGCAGGTGACTCCTTACTTGTAATATTCCCTTTTTTGGTGTCACCTATGATAGGGCTAGGATGGACTTCCAGAGTTAGGAGCAGACTGGTCACAGGTACAAGTTGGTATCAACAGTGAACCCAGGGGATTTTTGGAGGAGTTTTGAGGAGTTTCTATGTGGCCGGGTATCATTCTCTTGATATATTCCATCATCCGAGCAGTTTGAATTTCGTTTCGGTGCATTCCGAAAACTTTCGAAAATTTGAGTTATTTATGGGCTTAACTCAGCTAATTACGCTCACGATGGCATTCCGGGAGGAATACGTGACATAACACCTTAGTGTAATAGCTCATTGGAACCGGGACGAGGATACCTCCATGATGGGACAGTTGGACAGGAGTTTCAATGACCAGAGGAGACGTGGTAGCCGATTTACTCTTTTCTGCATTAAAAAGGAATATTTTAATAAGAGGGAAAAGTGCTCCATGAATAAAATAATAATAAAATAATTCTCTAGAAGGCTCCAAGAGATCTATAAAAGAAAGGGAGGATGTCATTGAGGGATATCTTTGGATCACATCATTTTATTGTATGAGAGGTGTGAGACATGGTTCTCTACTTCAGCCGTAGCCCTAGGATGGAAACCCTCGGGTGATTTGTGAGTGTTGGACAAAAAACAAACTCTCTTGAGGGGACTTCACTCAGAAGTTTCACAAAGCTTCAGTGATTGGTGTGAGGATCATTCAGATCTTCAACTTGTGCTTCATTATCCTTAGTGGGTTCAGTGACAACTGTTGTCGGATGGAGAGTTTAACAGTTTAGTTTTGAGGCCAGCGCAGTGCAGCAACTCATCTTGGTGGCCAGTTTTCCATCTCAACTCTTTCTTTGGGTTAGATGTATTTGTAACCCCAATTATTATCTATAATAAAAATGTTGAGATTCTTCCTATTTGATGTGTTGATAGAGTGCAGTGCTTATGTGTTTTATTTTACATGGCAATCTTCTGTTGAGTAAATAGTGATTTTACGACATATTGTGGAGTTTAGTTATTTTTTTGCATTCTTAGTTAAAATATCCCTTTCGGGATATTACAGTGGTATCAGAGCCTCGATCTTAGCTCAGCCTGCGTATTTTCCATTTTCGGTTGCAGTTATTTTGGTTGGAAGGGCCTACACAGTCATTGGAGGAGGCTCATTTGTGGGAGCTGCATTGGTGGTATTTTAGAGTTGGGGTGTTGAGAGATTGATATGAGAGCCATTTGAGGAGGTTGGCTGAGATTTTGGAGCGCAGTGATTGACAGTAGTAGCTGCAGTGCCAGAAAACGAAATTGGAAGAGGGCCAAATTACAAAGGGTCATATTTGGAAGGTTGGAATTAGAGGAAACCCTTTCTGGGTTTTTTTGGGTTTTGGGCATGGATCACCTTCCCAAATTCCTAGAATTTTCTGAGCAATTTTCAGTGGGTAAATCAGAGGCCAAATTCATGCAGCAGTGTAGTCTTGGAGCAACAACATAGATTTTGGAGGAACTTGCTATTGGGGTCAATCGTGATTTTAAAATAACCATTTCTTGGTTTTCCGGGTTTGTGGTGGAGAGCCAAAGATTAATTTGGCAGAATTTTCTAAGCACTTTTGGAGGCTCAAACAAGGGTCCCTTCCAACCAGTAGTTGCAGAATTTCCAGAGTCGGCGCAGAGCTTGAGGAAAGATCATTTCCTTGCATCTGAAGTAACATTTTTCTCACCTGAGATTGTTTAGATTGCTTTGCTAGGATGAATTCATCTTGTTGTGAAAAAATGATTTTGCTAGAGCCCAATTTGTGCAAAAATCTTAGAAAAAAATTTAACGGCTTAGAAAGAATTCAATACGAGCTACATTTTGAAAAATCACTTGCACAAGGTGCTTGGAGCTGCAATGTTTCCTTGGAAAAACCAAACAACAAACCAAACAACAAAACCTTTTCAAAGGGGATACATGCCATCCTACAACTAGAGCAGATAAGGGATTTGCAAAAAGAGTTTGAGGTAGGGAATTGGCTCTTTGCACTTGGATCTGATTTGAACAACCTAAAGATGACCGCAAAAACTTTCCTTAATTTGGAGAAGCTAGAATCACATCTTCCTAAAGTGAGCCAATCAGATTTGAGGGTCCTAAATTGGGCACTCAAACCAACAATGCTTGTTTTAATTCATCAAAGATTCTTGGAGCATTCTTGTGAAGGAGTCAGACTTATAGTAGCTTCTTGTCTTAGTGAGATTATCATAATAACTTCACCTATGCTTCCTTATAATGATGACATTATGCGGAAAGTTTTCCAACTAATAGAACAAAATCTTCAGGATTTACATAACATCTAGGGTCTTGCCATTGAGAAGAGGATCAAGATCTTAGAAATCATGGCTGGAGTCATGGGTAACAATGATGACATTTACAGGATGCTACAGACGAGGTTGTTGACTAGTTGGAGAAGAGAACAATTGGTTTCACCTGTTGCTTATAAACTGGCCGAGAGTTTGGTTGAGCAAAACATTGGGTGTTTCAGGAGAGTGTTGACCAAGGAGGAGCTACTCCAATTTGGTGGATCAGGCAACAAGAACGAGTTGAGGAGGAAGGGACTTTGCTTCATTTGCAAAGAACCTTGGGGGCCTGATCATTCATGCTTGAGTGATGCATATGATGTGGCAGAGGCAGAACAGGAGGACATTCCTTCTGTATGCCAGGATGAGGACTCTTCTTCAGATGAGTCCATGGGATCATATGAGGATGCTTCTGGGGAGCGAGAGCAGTCATGCAGAGTTGATGACAGTGGGCCGAAGTTGTATTCCAATGTGCAGGGTGAGGGGTCAAGAGACTTTACAGGAGATACTCAGGGTGATGAGTCACTTGTGACGATTCAACCGGAGCAACATATGATGGAGCATGAGTTAACAGAGGAGGAGACTATGCACATCATGCATGATAGTCCTTTGGGGGAGAGCCAAATGGGGGCTCACATTGAGTCTATGATGGATATGCGGCTAACCTTGTGGTCAACCATTGAGGAGGAGCAGTCAGATGCACAAACATCGAGTATAGTGACAGTAGTTGCAGATCCATATCCTTTGGAGATGTTGGAAGTTGATGGGATAGTTTTGCAGGGGGCTAGTAGATAGCAGGAGCATGACATTCCTGATTAAGAGATGGAGGAGCTATTGGAGATGGTGGAGCATCCATCTTTAGGCCGACACACTGATGAGGTGAAGATAGATGCACATGCAGTCAGCAGGGCTGCAGTACTTTCAGGGAGCTGCATTCTACATGAGTACATCGACAGGGCTTGCAGCATATCTAGCCCACTTTGGCACTTTATAGAGAGAGGTGCCTTCCTCTACAAGCAAATCTCGTCGGCAGATGGGACAGAGCAGCGTGAGTTGAGTACGGGCTGGCGACAATGCTCTAGACGTGTTCCGTATGCAGTTGTCACTACCTTGGATGCTTCTTCCAGGATAGATTGGCAGGAGATCATGAGTTGGTACCCTCTTAATGGTACGATCTTCTTCGTAGGAAGCATAGTGGAGCAAGGGCCCTTACACATGACAGATGTTACAGATTCCAGTTGGCAGTGGGACAAAGGTCGACATTTCTTCAACATTCCATCCCGACTTCAGGAGAGCAGGATTAGCATTGGATTGAGTCAGGGGCTGGATTGGAGGGAGGTGATGAGTTGGTACACAGTTGGTGGGGCAACATATACAACTAGAGGTACAACACATCAGGAGCCAGGGAGCATTGATGCTTGTTAGTGGTATTCACTTCTTAGAGCATCAGTTATAGCCAGAGGCAGTGCGCAGTCCGAGTCGTGGGACTTAGGCGATGATTAGCCATCGTGGCATGGGGATCCGAGAGGATTGTTTGATGACAAGTACAATGAGAGATCAATTTGGGATCCCAACATTGGGGGGTCTATTCTGGGTGGTTTGACACAGGCACATAGTAGCACTAGGAGGTTTGTATGGGATCCGGGCATTGGGTCTCAGTTGCATCGGGCTAACAGAGTGGCCCACATATTTCGATTGCTTGAGGGCAAGAAATCTTGGGCGGAAGGTCTGTAATATTCCCTTTTTTGGTGTCACCTATGACAGGGCTAGGATGGACTTCTAGAGTTAGGAGCAGATCGGTCACAGCTACAGGTTGGTGTCATCAGCGGGCCCAAGGGATTTTTGGAGGAGTTTTGAGGAGTTTCTATGTGGTCGGGTGGCATTCGCTTGATATATTCCATCACCCGAGCAGTTCGGCTTTCGTTTCGGTGCATTCCGACAACTTTCAGAAATTTGAGTTATTTATGGGCTTAACTCAGCTAATTACGCTCACGGTGGCATTCCTAAAGGAATACGTGAAATAACACCTTAGTGTAATAGCTCATTGGAATTGGGACAAGGATACCTCCATGATGGTACAATTGGATACGAGTTTCAGTGACCGGAGGAGACGTAGTAGCCGATTTACTTTTTTTTTTTTTTTCTGCATTAAAAAGGAATATTTTAATAAGAGGGAAAATTGCACCATGAATAAAATAATAATAAAATAATGATCTAGAAGGCTCCAAGAGATCTATAAAAGAAAGGGAGGAGGCCATTGAGGGATATATTTGGATCATATCATTTTATTGTATGAGAGGTGTGAGACGTGGTTCTCTAATTCAGCCGTAGCCTCAAGACAGAAACCCTCGGGTGATTTGTGAGTGTTGGACGAAAACCCAACTATCTTAAGGGTACTTCACTCAGAAGTTTTGTAGAGCTTCATGAATTGGTGTGAGGATCATTCAGATTTTCAGCTTGTGCTTCATTATCCTTAGTGGGTTCAGTGACAGCTGTTGCCAGAGGGAGAGTGCAGTAGTTTAGTTTTGAGGCCAGCGCAGTGCAACAACTCATCTTGGTGGCCAGTTTTCCATCTCAGCTCTTTCTTTGGGTTAGATGTATTTGTAACCCCAGTTATTATCTATAATAAAAATGTTGAGATTCTTCCTATTTGATGTGTTGATAGATTGTAGTGCTTATGTGTTTTATTTTACATGGTAATCTTCTGTTGAGTAAATAGTGATTTTACGAAATATTGTGGAGTTTAGTTATTTTTCCGTATTCTTAGTTAAAATATCCCTTTCGGGATATTACATTACTATTCAGGCGCTTGATCCTATGCAATATGACTATAAAATTTTGGCTGAAATTTATTCTAAAGCTTAGAAATTTTGGTAAATTTTAGTAGTGTAAGATATGCAATATGTAAAATGTTTGGTGATAATTTTGTAATCATATTCTAATTTTATACTACAAAATTTTGGCCAAACATTTTTAGAAAAATAGAAATTAACTACTTTTTTTTGGAAAAAGCATGAAGAATTAGTCCACCTAGAATTTTAACCCCTAAAATTTCTGCAATAGTTAACTTTAGCTTCACACTTTGTTTATTCACCTTTTGCAGACCCAATCATTGGAAACTCTAACTAGTCCACCCTTACTATTGTTAGTTCAACCTTAATAGTTGGTTCGCTTCAAACTAAGAGAAGGGGAATGAATGAATGATTTTTAATGAAGTCCATGAGACTTAGCCTTCTAAGGGATGACTTAAGAGCAACTTAATCCATATTCAGATTCTTTTTCATGTTAGCTTTTTTTATTATGGGTCTTTGGTAAGAAATTAGTGGTTTTTTGAAGTCTTGCCTCATCAAAGAGTTTATTGGAAATTGTTTACCTTTAGGTTGTTATCAAATTCATCTTCATATGTTGTACATTCTTTGATAACATTCCATTATGTTTCTACCAAACCTCAATGCACAAAAAATGCAAGTTCTTTCTTCCCAATATTCTTTAGATACCATCTATCTATTAGTTTCACATCTTAGATGATGAGTCTCAGATGATGAAAGCTAATCCTCAGTTATGCAACCAAAATTTTAGCTTTTTTCCTTCATTGAGAATCTCAAATACTCTTCATCATCATACTTCCTTGGAAGTAAAAGCAAATTAACCAATAACTGCAAAAGTAGAAAATTCCAGCCTCCCACCTATCGCAGACCACATTTAAGGTTGAATTCGCTGACATTTCTCTACGTGGATGTCGTCTTCTTGATTATATTAGATTCTTCCAGAATAGGTTTAAACTTCTAAGAAAATAATAGCAATCATTTAATCTCAGTAAAGTTGAAATTGTACCGTTGGACATTAGATTTTTTGTTTCCCAACGGCTAGATGATGTACATCGTGGAGGGAATCGAATGCTCTTTGAGATGAATGGGATTCACCCTTAATCCTATTTTGTTTCTTTGGGATGAAGGACTCTGTCCCTCTTTTTCTTTGTTGTGCCTCTTCTGCTTTCTCTCTCTCAGGCAGTGTTGTTTAAATATGTCTATGTCTGGTGCTGTGTGTTTGTCTGTGCATGTAAATGTATTAAATGTATTGTTTGTTTGTTTGTGTTGTGCGTCTGTCTGTGTGCATGCCGGTATTGCACTCTCAAAGTATTAGATGTTTTAGTCTGTCTGTGTGAACCCTGAGAGGGGAGGAGTGATCGTGGCAGTGGAGAGAAACGTTTGAGACCACCGAAAATTATTTATGAGGGAGGGAAGAGGAGATGGAGTGAGTATTGTATTTACGTTATCCTAGTTACATAATTGAGCAGTAGAGAGTTTTCTTTAATTGTTTCCATTGTTTCCATTAGCAACAGAATTGAGCAGTAGACAGTTTTCTTTAATTGTTTCCATCCTCTTCCCGCTTTATTGATTCGATATTATGCTGTAATTTGCCAAATATCTTATTTAGATTTCTGATTTTAATCACAGGAAGAACGAAGGAACGCTGGAGTTAATTTTTGTGTTGATCTTGGTCCGGAAGGAAGGAAATATAATGGAGCGACTATGGCAGACGTAGATTCATAGAACGAACAAGCATCTCACAAGTACATGTACGTTTTCCTTCTCATACAAATATATTTTCTACTCTGATTAGGTAAGAAAAATAAAGGAATACATTAATTCAATTGCGTCCAAACTTTGTAGACGAGATTGCATAAATATTTTCTTTCTGCATGGTGTATATTTTCCAGTAGTTTGAAAAAGAATATATATGAATTCAACTGTGAATAGACTTTGCAGATTATATTGAGTAAATTTATTTTATTGCATTGTCCATAAATTTATTATCATCTTTAGGGAATATTATGGCCGCCTAAATTTCAAGACGCACCAGGAAAATAAATTCCATGGATGGAACAGATGAGAGATTCCATAACCATCGCGTTTGTTGGATCGGTGAAATAACGCTGTCTCCTATCCAATAGTTTAATTTCTAGTAGGATCGGCGAAATAACAGTTTCTCGCATCCAATAGTTTAATATCCAGAAGGATCTTCAACTATTTTTAGCATTACATGTTTTGTTTCCTGTATCTTTATGGGAGATTTTCCAATATTTTCACTAATTATCGATAATTTATGAAGACATGTAATTGCTTGCAAACACTGTAACATCTCTTCTCCTCTCTGGCCTTAGCTGCGTTCGACAGCAGCTTCTTCGAGAAAACAATCGACCTTACCTGCCTTCAATTCCATTGCTATTTCCCAAGCTTTCGAGCCCTTATCAAGATAGATGAACGGCAACTCTAAGGCTCAGCGCTTCCATGGCCTAGTTCCCTGCAGAGTGCTTTGGAGTCCAAAGTACGGGTGCCGCACCATCTACAGCTTCCTCCTCTGTTGGAATTCAAGATAAAAATCGATCCAAATCTTTTGCCGACTCAAGTCTTTTAAGCTTTTGTGAATGCAAGGATTTTAAAGAATTGTACAAAATAAATTTTGTTAATATTTTTTTATTATCTCTAAGAACCTAGTACGTAATCTCTAGTTCAAATATCACATCCATCTGGTGCCTTAGACAGCCGATGCCCTGTCTTGGGTTCGGGGAAACAACCATGGAGATAAGTTGTTACACAGACGCTAATTGATATTTGTTTTTAACCTATTTCTACCCGTGTAACAGTTCATTACTTTTAAACAAGTCAGCACCGTCATATCCAGATACATTATACAATTAGCGGACATTAGGCAACTATGAAGCTAACCAGCGATGAGTAGTTGTTTACCATTTCCAATGGCGCAGTGAATCTCTAAAAATAAACAACGTTGAACTTCAGGTCCTTTTCTTTTTCTAAAGACTCTAGGGATTCCATTGTCGGTGGAATAACAGTTTTTCTATGCACTAGTTTAATTTTCAATAAGATCTTCAATTTTTTTCGCATTGCATGTTTTATTTATTGTAACTTTATGGTAGATGTTCCAATGTTTCCGCTTAATTGTTTCGAACATTGTAAAATCTCTTCTCCTCTCTGGCCTTGGCTGCCTTCCACGGCAGCTTCTTCCAACGCTTTAGTCGTTTGAGAGAACAACTGATCTTTCTTTTTGATCTCGATCCCGCCTTCAATTTCGTTGCTATTTGCCGGGATTTCGAGCCCTTGTCAAGATAGATAAGAGGCAACTCCAAGGCTAGGCGTTTCCATGGAGGAGCTGCACCTGTCGTGGCTCTGATACACTCCAATCGACAGTCAGCAACTTTAAGGCTTAGCGCTTCTATGGCAGAGCTCCACCTGCCGTGTCTCTGATAACCTCCAATCGTCGCGTGGCACACTATCTACGGTTGCTGAGAAATGGCGTTCGGCATCGGGCCTTCTAAACCGTAACTTCTCCTTTGTTTGAATTAAATATACAAATTATCAAATCGACCCAAAGCTTTTGACGATTTAAGTTTTAAAAGTTTCAATCGATGCAGAACTTTTGACGATTTAAGGTTTTTAAAATGTGGATAAAATAAACTTTTGCTAATATGGGAAACTCTTTTCATAATTCTTATCAAATTTTAGTCGACTTCTAATCAAGATTTGCTTATTCGATTTTAGTCAATTTTGTGACGAGAAATTCTAAAGAGTTCAACGAAACTCTGATGTCATTTCTCATTAGATTTTAGTCAAATTTGAGACGAGAAATTCTAATCAAGATTTTTAAGGAAGAAACGCTGTAAAGTAAATTTTAGTTTTAAAGAAGACAAAATAAACTCCGTTAATAGTGAAACTTCGAATTTTTGTCAAATTTGTAATTGAAAAATTAGTTTACTCCAGCCAACCCCATTCTTAGATTCGAATATTGCTCTTTGGTGCCCCAGAGAACCATAGCTGGTCTTGGGTTCGCAGCTTGCCCAACTGGCGGGCAGGTGACTCCTTACTATTCGGGGCTCACCATACAAAGAAAACAAGCTGTGGCATAAAGGAAGTGGTTAACTCTGGCGTCACACTTCCTTCAGTCACCCTTTTGGCACTCCATCCATCGTTGGAAACTCTAGTTATTCCAGCCCCGACATTGGGTTCAAGTGCAAACCGAGAGAAGGGGAAGTAGGAGCGGATTAACCCAACCTTGGGGGAGAATTGGCAGACATAAGAATTGTTCGAGATCTTGTGGAGATGACAGATTTTTGGAAGATTAAAGGACAACAACACTATGAAGAACTTGTGCACAAGTGGGAGCACTTGAACTGCATCAAGGAGGAGATAGTGGATTTGTGAAGGGCCTTGGAGGCTTTCCATGGAAAGTGTGCCAAACTTGAAGAACTTGATGAAGAACTACGACAAGGAAACCGTAGATTCCAAGAACTTGTGGCCGAACGAGTTCGCATAAGGTAGGAACAAGCCAAGTTGCAAGGTGAAGTCAAGAAACTTGAAGGGATCAAGAAGGACTTCCTTGATCATAAGGAAGATTGCATTGTTATAGAAGAAGATGAGATCGAATATATTGACACAGTTGGAGCTTGGTATTGGAAAATGAAGAAGGATTTGCGAATGATGGGAGCACTCTAAGTTGAAGGAGACAATGTGTGTTGAGTAGATATGATTGGGAAACATGCGAAGGACGAGCTTGATGGAACGAAGACCATTCAAGCTGGACTAGGTTCGAATTGCCCAAGTGTGTCAAAAAGGGAAGTAGCATACATCAAGAGGACGACCAGGGGGAGACATGGAGCGAATGACAATTTTGAGCAGGAAACGATGAAGAAGGTTGCAGGGTAAGACACAAGACAAGATCCGTGCATAATGAAGGTGCATTGGGGTTGAGTTTTGTGCAGGTGATCGTGTGTGGAAGGAATTTTGATGCATTAGTTGATATGGGAGCTACGAACAGTTTCCTTAGCAAGAATGCAGCGAAATATTTGAAGTTGAAGGCTAGAATGGGGAGAGAGTTATGTGCTTTCAAAGTTGTTAACTCGAGCATGAACGTTGTCACTAGTATTCTAAGTGATACACAGAGGTGAAATTTGGCCAATGGTTTGGAAAGTTGGATCTAAGGGTGATCATGCTATGGTATTGCGGCAGGAATTCTTAGTAGCAGCACAAGCCATACCGATGGTGGACCGAGACATACTCTTGATTACAGTCGAAGGGAAAACCATGATCGTGCTAATGACAAGAAAGAGTCGCTTAGGGTATCGTCCAAGGATTGTTTCGATGAATTTGTATGAGAAGAACCCAAACATAAAGCATGAACATGTGGAACGACAAGAGGTTGGATGTTTGAAAGGATAAGAAGTTGATCGACTTTGTTCGACTAGCCATGAAGGAGAATAAGGATGGAGGTGGAGGAATGGCTCCTCCCATCACAAAGAAAAAAGATGTGACTTCTACCATAGAACTTCACCAAGAGATTGTTGAAAAAGGAGAAGGCCAAGTACTTCTTCCAAGTCGAGCAAAGAAGGCGAAGATGCATGTAGAGATCCGACATACATAGTGGATTATTGCAGATATGTTATGGGCATCTATTATTTTCAATTGACTAAGGAAGACTTGAAAAGATTGGGTGTACGAAGGAAGAGGTTGTTACTGTGCCTAATTACTTGAGAACATAGCATCAATCAGACACATGGGTGTCCGAGAGTCAGGGAGTTAATTTCCTAGCCCCTGCCATGCACTAGACATTTGGAGATGGGTGAGTGCAGTGCCTTGATGAGGAGGAGGTGTTGCACCACCATGACAAAGGGACCTTAGGAGAAGAGGCCTCGCAGCAAAAAGAAGTGATGCTTGAATGGATGTGGCTGATGGTTTAAAACCAAGGGCAACATATGGACGATAGCATTGATGGGCAGCATATCGTAGATGAGATGGAGTTTCATCATGGACCTAGATATGGCACATTGAGCGTTGGATTGATGGGAACAGTTCCTGATCGAGTTGGAATATGTGACAAAGTGATGGAGAAACGACTGAAGAAGGCATGAGGAGGTGCATTCTCATGGGTTGGATGTGACAGTTGGATTAGCTACCCAACTAGTTCGAGTCATGGGGGTCGGCAATGTACTGAGATGTGTTTGAGTTAAGTTGGAGTATGGTAACAACAGTTCACATGATGATGACAACATGTAGTGGATTGGTACGATATGAGTTGCAACGATGATTGCGACAAGTTGTGGTTGATGACCGTGGGTTGAGGAGTCTTACTCACACAGAGTCATGACCCTTGATGTAGGTTCGTGCAATGGAGCCAAAGAATTCATGCAACAAGAACAATTGATGTTGGAGTCGGTGACACTTTGCGACGTTTGGTCTTGGCGATGGATTTTGTCGAGATTGTGTTGTTGAGGCCGAGTACCTCTTTTATAGTGGGGGAGGATGTCAAAGATTCGAGTTGGCACTATGGCCAACGGGTGCTTGTGATTGCCCATGAGCACGGGGAGAGGCAAAAAACCAAATGGGCGAGTTGGGCATAGCGAGCACATTTAACCAAACAAGTGAGTCAGGCATAGCGGGCGCGTTTAACCGAATGCACGTTTATGATTTATATTGTGAAAATTTCTGTTGTGATAGATTTATTTCTTGTACTTATTAATTCCAATAATTTATTTACAGAATTCTTCCAGTAAATTTCGAAATAAGTACTACTATAGCATTCACTTGAGTATATGCAGAGAAGGGAACAGTAAGAAATACAAACATAAGAATCAATCACATATACACACTTATTTTTGGACAATTGTCCCCGGAAAAACCCAATGCCAGAAAATCGGCGCATCAGAAATATTCAACAATGAAATTCTTTACAAGGAAAAGACTGGCAGACTTATTTAGAAAACACCTGAGATAAATTGTCCAAAACCCTCCAGAGATTTTCTGACACCTGGAAGCCCCACTGCTTTCCTCTGCGTTACTCTGTGAGTCTCTTTGTGCAGTGCCTGCGTCAGAATGCGTCACTCTGCGTGGGCTATCTGCGCTGCCTTCTCTGGCCTTTTGCATCCTTCTCTCCTTGTCCTTTGTCACTATTGACTCCCTCTCCTTCTTCTGTCCTGCAACTCTCCCTCTGAAATCAAATTTTATTCCTTCAGAATTGACTTCCTTTGGGTTACTGAGTGTATGCCCAGTTTGCTTTCTAAATGACCCTCAAGCCTTCTTTTATTCAACGACCCAGATTAGAAGTCTAATCAATGGCCAAGATTAAAACTTGACTTGATTTTCGTTCTCTAGAAGATTCACACTCTATTTTATTAATACTCATTAGTTATTTAATTTCCCTAAGTTTAGACTTAGGGTCTACATTAAAATAATTAATTATTTTAATAAAATATAAACCGAGTGGAATTTGCACAAACGGTTTTTGGGTTCTTTGGAATACTGATGTCCAAGCCACCTTACAAATTTTGAGACTTGGAACACTTTCTGATGCTACAAAAATCAACACTCCCTCTTAGCAAGGAAATTGTTCTAGAAAAATGCCTGTTGCATGCTGTGTCTTGAAGCATCCTTTGCGCTGTTAATGCCTGGCTGATGCCCCTCATCTGTTGCGCTGCTTCCTTCTGTATTGTTGCCCATGACACTGTCACTGTCACTGCCTCATCTATACTGCAACTCCTTCTGAATCCTAAGCCTATCCATTGCTGCTACTGAAATGGATTCTTGATCATCCCCATCTTTTATCTGAAATAGACAAATTTAGTCTTTCCCAGAGCTTTCGTGAGGATATCTGTCACTTTTTCTCCTATAGGAGTGTACTCCAATTGTACACCTCCCCTTTGGACACAGTCTCTGATGAAATGACACTTGATGTCAATGTGCTTTGACCGATCATGAAACACAGGATTCTTAGAGAGCTTGATCATCCCCATCTTTTCTCTCAAATAGACAAATTTAGTCTTTCCCAGAGCTTTCGTGAGGATATTTGCCACTTTTTCTCCTGTAGGAGTGTACTCCAATTGTAGAGCTCCCCTTTGGACATAGTCTCTGATGAAATGACCCTTGATGTCAATGTGCTTTGACCGATCATGAAACACAAGATTCTCAGAGAGCTTGATGCAACTCTGATTATCACATAAAATGTTGGTCGCCTCCATCTTCTCCTTGAGTAAGTTCATTCCTGATCCGACACTGAAACAGTACTCACTGGTACTTTTCCGATCTATTGGGCTCCCAGCACAATCTGCATCAGTGAACCCACTCAACCTGATGTCATTACCTTTGGTGTATTTTAGTCCAAGGTCGATTGTTCCTTGTAGGTATCTGAGAACATGTTTGGTTGCTGCCCAATGAGCCCTCTTAGGTTCCACCATGAACTGACTGAGAGTATTGACAGCATAACAGATGTCCGAGTCTCATGTTTACCAGATACATCAAAGAACCTATGAGCTGCCTATACAAAGTAGGATCAGCCTCATCATCTTCGGATGTGTCAATTTTCTTCCAGTTGGTAATCATTGAAGTAGGCATGGGTCTACAGTCTTCCATTTGAAATATTTTTAGAACTTTTGTAGTATATCTTCCTTGACCAAGGAGGATCTCAACCTTTTGTTGCCAAACTTCCAACCCCAAAAAATAATGCATTAGCTCTAGATCCTTCATGTCAATTTTCGCAGCTAAATTCTCCTTGTAGGCTTGATGAGCCTAGATGATCCTGTTAGGAATAGATCATCTACATACAACAGTAGTATACGAGGCTCATCCCCTACTCTCAGATAGTAGAGATTGGAATCTGCGTCACTCTTGAAAAATCCCATTTTTTGCAAGTAGTTGTCAATTCGACCATACCAACCTCTAGGGGCTTGCTTTAGTCCATACAAGGCCCTCTTGAGCTTGCACACATGAGTTTTCAGCTCATGGGTCTCAAAGCCCTCTGGTTGTTCAATATATACTTCTTCTTCTATCACCCCATTTAGGGACGCAGTCTTGACGTCTATCTGGTGAATCTCCCATCCCATCTGTGCAGTAAGGGATATCACGGATCTAATAGGAGTATATCAGGCTACTAGGGCGAAGTGTGAAAATTTCTGAATTTACTTAAACAAAAACCCTACTGTTAAATTCTTGATTTACTTATCCTATTTACATAAGTTATTAATCTGAAAAATTCAGCATTAATATTGAAATAAATACATTAACGACCTATACATACAGATCTAAACTGAATAACATGCTCAATGACAAAGTGACACACAAGGATTTTCTGGACAACTGTCCCCGGAAAAACCCAATGTAGGAAAACCGGTGTTACTAGCTTCTGGATGTTGGTCAAGGTTGTCATTGATGTCAATATGGCATTAACCAAGATGTCAATTATCTTGAGATGTCTGGTTCAAGATGATGATGTCATGCCATCAATGAAGATGTCAAATCACGAAGAAGTCAAACCACTAATGAAAGAAGCCCTAAGAAGTCCTTCATCTAATGTTGCATGCACTTGATGATCTAGATCTTAACCCTTGATGTCATGTGATGATGTCATACACTTTGATACTTGATGATGACATATGATGATCATGGTTGGAGATCATTTGAGGGTTGGAAGACTATTTTGGAGTTCTCTTAATAATGCTGCACTATAACATATCACTGCACCATTATGTGATGACATGGGTGATGTAATCATTGCTGAACATTATCATGATGATGTGGATGTCCTACATGTTCCTATGATGATGAAGCCAAATAATGGAGAAGACAAACAATGGAGAACCGAACAAAGAAGCCATACTGTCCTAATAATTTTCTGCACTAAATAATTCAAGGGCAGTCGCAAAGAAAAATGTTTTTCACCACCTCAGAGGCAACCTTTCAAAATGGATCCTATACCATCTTGTAGAGTATATTTTTCCCTTTCTAATGAGCCTTTACTTGCCTTGAAACTCCTAGTGGTTTGTGAGAAAATGTTTTTTTAAGTTTAAAAATAATAATTTTTTTAAGGATAGTCGACCTACACTCAGACATTCATGTCGGCCTCCCTCCAAGAGACATGTCTCTTTATTAAAGGTCAAAATCTAGTATAAATTGATGTCCAACACTTCATTTCACCATAAAAAAATTCGGTGATCATTTTAGAGAGAAATCACAGAAGCAAGACAGAGGTCGAGGAGGACTAAAAATTACAGTTTGGGGCAAAGATTCCTCTATTCTTCTAGCTCAAGAACAATATATAGTTACAGTCCTTAAACAAGTGGACATAAGGGAGCTCGGTGTTTTGGACCAGCATTAAGTCTTAAAAAAAACAGTGAGTTTGATTGTAGACCTGTGGTGAATAAAAATATACTTCAGAACTGTGTAGACTCTCTTTTGTGGAGACCCTCTTTTGCAGATTTGTGGAAAATATCAATAGTTCAGATCTGTGAGAAATTCAGACTTGTGCCTTTGAAGTTCAACCTTGCAGATAGATCATAATTTGTTGAAAACTGTAGTTGGTAATTGAGCATCCTTTGAGGGCAGACTATTGGAGACTTTTTGGAGCAGCCTACTGATATCTTTGAGAGCAAACTTAAGGCGCAGCCTTGAAAATCTCTTGTAGCAGTTATTGGAATTTGTTGCTGTAGCAGACTTAGTCTTGTTAGAAACCTGATTGAGATTTGAGTATTAAAGTCAGAGACTTTAAAAACTTGTTTGGAAAGGACTAGCATAGTTGGTGACCTCTTGAAGCATATTTTGAAGGCTTATTGTAGCAGGTTGTTAGAGCATTCTTGAAGGCATTTTTTGGACAAAAACTAGAAGCCTTAGAGCAGTATGGTGTGGACATCTTGAAACTGTCATAGAAGCAGCTAGGAGCAACCTTGGGTTGACAACTACTTTGAAACATTTTCATTATGACAAATTGAAGGATTATTTTTGAACTTGTGAAGACTTGCCTTGAAGGCTAATCTTGGTATAGCTGATTTGAGCATTGTTTGAGAGCAGTACATCAGACATTGCTTTGAAGACTTCTTGAAGCAGGTCTTGAAGAGCAACTTGTTGAGGACAATATTTTGGGATCAAGGGAGATTATTAAAGCAGAAGTTTTATTATATAGCAGTCCTTGAAGAACCATTGAAGTCATCCCTTGGTTGAAAACATTGTGAAGCATTTAGAGGAACCGTTGTGAAGACACCTTGAGGCATCTTGGAAGAAGTATTTTGGAGTTTTGAAGAACTGTTGTGCAGGTCTAAAAGAAACTTTTGAGCATTGCTGAAGATGCCCTTGGAGAGTTCTTGGGGCAACATATTGAAGATACTTTGAAGGATTCTTGAAGACATTATTGGAAACCATGATGTGTTGCTGAAACAATCATGAGGTGACCTTGAAGATTTTGTTTGGGTGAAATGAAGAGTTGTTCATGATAAGACAAGGTTGTCACTGATAAAGTTACGTGGAAACTAAGTGATGGCATTGCAGAGGATTGACAGGGCTTGTTGAAGAATACATTGGGAGCTGTGAAATAAACCTCCCAACTCAAAAACTCTTTTCATAATTCTTATGCTATGTTATTTAAATTTATTATAAATCTTTTTAATAAGGATTATAAATATTGGATGAAACCTGTATTAACAATTTTTTTTAATAAGAATTATAAATATTGGATGAAACATGTATTTCTCATGAGATTTTAGTTAAATTTGTAACGAAAATTCTAATGAAGATTTTTTTAGAGCATCGGATTTTAGTCAAATTCGCAATGAAAAATTCGAATAAGATTTTAAAGGAGTTGGACAAAATAAACTTTGTTAATAGTGAAACTTCGAATTTTTGTCAAATTTGTAACTAGAAAATTAGTTTAGTTTACTGTAGCGAAACCCCATTCTCAGGTTCCAATATGGTAGGTGGGTGTTGGCCAAACCAAGCTAACAAGCTAACATGGGTTAAAGGTTTTACACTTTTTAGTCACCCTTTTGGAGCTTCTCACTGGGTCGATCAATCGTTGGAAACCCTAGTTAGTCCACCCTTACCATAGTTAGTTTAGCCCGGAGAGTTGGTTCAGTTGCAAACCAAGAGAAGGGGAAGTATAAGTAGATTAAGTCAATCTTGGGTGACAGAGGGGAGAAGCACATTATTGGGTGATAGTTGAGCCACCCGACAATGGTAGGGTTGGCATGGAAAGCCTTTAGCGGGGAATTTTGGGAGTAAAGAGACCTAATAGCTACAATGAAAAATCCTAGTAGAAAATATTTTATCCATTTGTTACTCCCGAATCCCGATAACCAACAATCATTTTAGGGTTCGAATCCCAAGGAAAGAACCTCAGAGTTTATTTTTTTTTCAACACGAAAAATACTCTGGTTTATATTGAGTACCATAATAGCATTCAAAAACTTTGATCATAAGCATTTTCATGTTCATTACATATCATTTTCTTGGTTAATTATGACTTGCTTATCCAAAAATAAACGGGGCTATTAACAACAAAAACAACCCTACTATGTCAACAAAATACATATCCTGTTGAAATCATTCAGCCATGCTAAAAACTCAGACTTGATCATCTAAACACAAAATACCATTAGCTTATGCTTGTAACTAGTAACAAAAAATTAAAACAAAAAGTTTATCGACCAATAGACAAGAAAAGAGACCCTCTCATGGAAGGTTTACTGAATCAGTTACACTTCTACCATCCACCCTGTATAGCTGGTAATGCATAATATCGAATCTGCAGCCCAAACCTTTCTTTGATAGACGATCTGCAACGATGTTCATCTCCCTGTATACATGACGAAAAGAAACGGTTGTGAATTGACTTTTTAAAATATTGGTTCTCTCCATCCAATGGGCAAGCGATCCTAAATTGATGTGTGCTTTCTGATTCATGTGGTCGATCAGTACTTTAGAATCCCCTAAAATCCAGATCTTTTCCAAGTATAGTTGACTGGCAAACCATAGAAGCCCCCATAATGCTAAAACTTCAGCCCTCATATTCGTACCTATTCCCCCATTCTAGAAGATGTTATAGCGACTATTAGGAGATAGAATTAGTGAAGCTCCACTTCCAGAATTTGACAGCTGTGATGCCCCATCGAAGTATCCAATATGGTAATGGATCGCATGAGGGTGAAATCTCTTCGATAGGTCTTTAGGAGGCTTGTGGGTAGCCTTCATATTGTCCCACCTCAAAGTTTATTGCGATTCATTTTTCTCTATTCTTTCTTAATACTTCATCCCGATGGCGTTGTTTGCTGAACTATAGCGAAAATAGCTGGAATCTCCTTATTTTTTTCCAAATTTTTTTTGATAAGAGGAGTGTTTGAATTTTGTTTTTAATGGTAGAAATAGATTTAGCACTACTAAAAATTTTTAGAACAATAAATTCAATATCATTAAAAACTTCTATAACACCTAAAATATAATTCAAATTTTCAAAAAATTTCACTACAATTCAACAAAATTCTACTTTTTCTCAATCTAAATTTGAAACTTTGTTAAACTACAGGTTTTTGGGCAAGTCTGCATTATAAATTCGTAGACATGTACATCTAGCTAACATTTGGCACTTGCCCGGCTAACCAGAAATGAGTACTTGTTTCCCATTTCCAATGGCCATACATATTTTTTGGGCTATAAGATATTAAATGCAATCTCATTGTTTCTAATTTAAATCTAATTGTGAGCAGTATATGGCCAATTGCATTTAATATCCTATAGCCCATGAAATAATTGTTGCCATTTCCAATGGTTCCCCAAATCTTTTAAAAAACACTTAAGTTCAGTTCTTTTTACTTTCTAGATACTTAAAATAATTTCGATTTCTGTTTTATATTTGATTTTAATTTTTCTAGTTATAATCATTTTATATTTGATTTCATCATAATTTACAAACTCATAAAATTTGTGTTATATGCAGAGTATAAGTTCCACACATTTTCACATTAATTATTCTCAAAGAAGTAAAAATTATTTGGTGTTATGTTATATATATATTTATGTATTTAGTCACGCTATGTTGATAGGATTGCCTTAAGATTTAGTAATTTATTTACAAAGATTGTAAATTAAAATTTTATTTTTGAAATGAAAAATCCTATAAGTAGAATTATTTTTATTTTTGTTGAAAATAGTTTTAAAGAACATAATTATGATATAATTTTATTTGATTTTAAATTTAGTTTTTATAAAATTTTAAATTAAATACTATAAAAAGAATTAAAAGTAAAAATCAATTTTAAAGATTACATTATTCCAAAACATTTAAAATAATTAATAAATTTTTTATTTTATTTTATTAATACTTAAAAAATATAAATTTATGTTTTTAATTAGTATTTTAGTGTATACATATAATATAGGTATATATTTCGAACATTTTTTCCTTAGATTATATTTCTTTTTCAATTTATGTACTTATAATAATTTTATATTTGATTTCTTTTTTTTTTTTGTAAATTTCGTAGGACCTGAGTTTTTCTATTATTTAGAGCAAGTTGCTAAATAAATACAACAGTGAGTTGGTGCCTCAACCTGCCCGAAGGAAACCAGGTCTGTTGGCCACCTTAAAAAGTTAAAGGCCATCCAAAATCAGTACTGTTTCAGTCTATCAATAACTGCTATTACTACTCAATTATGTCCATAATATTTACAGATGAAGCAACAACTATAAGTACTACTGAAAAAAATCATACAAAATACTATAAATCGAAAAGTGCCTATCCATTTGAAGAATCCACTGGTGCTGGGTCCTTAGCAGAGGACCCAGGCACCTCCACATACTGCAGTTCTCGCAACTGCTCCTTAATTCGTCCAATTCTAGCATTCTACTGCATTTGGGTCTTTGTCATTGATCTCATGTCCTGTTTGATTTGATTAAGGTCAAAGAGGAGTGAAGTATGAGCTTCTTGTTCTTTCATACTCATCAGAGCTTTGGCAAGAACACATTTAAACTTCCAGTATGTTTTAACAGATTGCTGAAAAAGGGAGACCCTTCCCCTAGTACTACCAGGGTCAGTTAAGAAATCCATGCTGGCTTGCTGATGTTGAATGTCTACCTCGTCATCAGAACTCTGATTCTCCCATCCCTGGATGGTTTGGCGAATTTGCTGAGGAGTATTAGCTGTGTAGGTGTTGACCAAATTTTCTACAACCTGTTCGTTAGTTTTCCGACCTCTCTTGCTAGGTCCTGGAGATACATTGGTTTTTACATCCCTATCACTCTGTTTGCGAGCTGAAGTTCTGGGTTTTGTCATATTTGTACCTGACAATCTTGTTGAATACAAATAAAGAAACAGAGTATATTGATGAGGAGGGGAAACAAAAATATTCTCCACAGAAGTATCGGCCAACTGCGTGTTGAAAAAATGCAAAGAGCAGACCAACTTGTATGAAAAGCCGATGATCCCATTTAAGAACAAAGACAAATGAGTAATTAACTGAAAACCATTGTTCATACCCAGGAGATAAGAACGGAAACTAGAAAAAGCCTTTCGAGTGGCATGCAAACTAACAGGGTCTATGTTCCCAAATACGAACCCCATACATTGAAACTGGACACGATTATGATGATATTTAAAGGCAGAGAGTCTATTCAGAAAACAGAGAAAACCCAGACTCCTGAAACAGAGCGTGACACTAACTATCCACCCATAACAAACAACATAAAGAATGCGTCGATATGATGAAGAATTGAAAGAGTGGTCAAGGAATCGAACGTTTAAAGCCTTAAAAACCCAAAATATGAGACAATTAGATAGGGAATTAAGGAGGTTACAGGCAAGGGGAATTCTGAAGCAAGGTTCTACCACGACATCATTATGAAAACTACATAAAGGCAAGAACATAAATGAACAGAAAGCCATCTCCTTTGAGAAATCCATTGCATGTTACCAAGAATAACCAGATTTTAATGTGAAGAAGATAGACATGACATACCAAAACCCGCTCCACCTGATCTGTGATTCTGCAACTGAACTAAACTTCCGCTGCGTCCAACCCCTATCGCCACTGTGAACACAACCTGCACTGTTTAGAAGGGAAGGAATGTGCGAGTGTTTAATGCATAATATCATAAAAACTGATGACGGTATGCCTTGAATAGGAGTCACATCGAAAGATGGTGTCATGATGATTAGAGATCGTGACTGCATGCAGAGGACCACTTCCATTACTGCTGTGCTGACAACCAACTCATTACTTAATTGCTTCTGACAACCGGGTTTATTACCCACAATGTTTCTTCAAGGTTGCACCCCGATCGGGGGTTTATATTTGATTTCATCATAATTCCATGTAAATAATAATTGTCTTGGTGCCATGTTATATAGATTTAAGTCAAGGCCATGTTGATAGGATTGCCTTAAAATTTAGTAATTTATTTATAAATATTATAAGTAAATTTTTTTTTTTGAAAGTTTTATTGGTAGGATTATTTTCATTTTAGTTGAAAATAATTTTTAAAGGGCATAATTATTATATAATTTTCTTTTCTTTTAAATTTAATTTTTATAAAATTTTAGATTGAAATACTATATCAATTTTGGAGATTACATTTTCTAAAATATTTAAAACAATTAATAAAAAATATATTTAATTTTATTTATATATATATTTTGGCATTTTAGTGTATACATATAACATAGATATATATTTTGAACATTTTTTTTCCTAGATTAGATTTTTTTTTTAACTTCGATTTAATAAAGAAACTTGTTTCACTTGTGTCCTAGGTTGTTGATTGCATATTATTTGTTTTACTTTTATAAGTGTTAAAAAGTCTGAAAAAAAAACTGAATAAATTTAAAATGGAAAAATTCATATTAGACATATACATATTCTAATTTTGATCATATACAAATGGTTTCATTATACTAAAAATCGTGGCACATAGATTGAACTCTAAGAAACCCTAATGAGTTCAAGACAAAAAAATAAAATAAAATACAATAAAAAAATGATTCAGAGAGAGACTAAAATTTCAATTATCACATGTTTAAGATTAATCATCATAAATGAGATGATTTGGATATTAAGATCATTGTATTTAAAGTATTATTTACAAGACTAAACTCTAATATCTCACAAGTTTTCCCAACAAAGATGGTCTCCTTCTTCTTTAGAATAACTCGTAAGATTTTCTCTTCAACTCTAGTGCCTAATTTCAATAAAACAAGTACAAAGAAAATGGTACAATGATGATAATGAAAATACTCTCTTATTCCTTTATTGAGCCCAGAGACTTATCCTACAACTAGTATGAGGGAGGATGTGTAAGTTTGTTTGTTGAGCTGCTCCCCTTTAAAATAAAAGTAAAAAATAAAAATGATGTTATAAATAGAAAAATAATGTGGGTTATAATAAAAATAAAAATAATATGTTGTAAAGTAATTAGAAGTAAAATAATGTGTGAGTAAGATATTTAAATCTTATATTTTTAAGAAATATTTTAACAAGAAATTTAAATAAACTATTTGAAGATCTATATTAACTAATTTATATTGATATCAAATTCATATATAAAAAAATAATTGTTAAAATAATTGTTTTTGATGTTGTATATAAAAAATATTAAATGTGAGTTATCAATGAAATATTTTAATACGAATTAATATTCACATATAGTTAAAAATATATTAATAATAAAAAATCATTTTAATGTCAATTATTTATTATTTAATATATATATATATATATTTTAAATGTTTATTTGATCCTATATACTTTATTAAAAACAATTAATCTAAATTAAAAAATACAATATGCTTCTCTATAAACTCTATTACCATAGAACCCTATTAAAAAAGATTAATCTAAATTAAAAAATACAATATTCGCCTCTATGTGTGCATGCAGGTATTGCTCTTTCAAAGTATTAGATGTGTTAGTCTGTCTATGTAAACCATGAGAGGGGAGGAGTGACCGTGGTAGTGGAGAGAAACATTCGAGGCCACCGGAAAATATTTATGAGGGAAGGAGATGGATTTGACAGTGAGTATTGTTTTAAAATTATCCTAGTTATATTAGAAACGGAAACGGAATTGAGCAGTAGAGAGTTTTGAGTAGTAAAGAGTTTTCTTTAATTGTTTCATCCTCTTCATGCTTTATAGATTCGATATTGTGTTGTAACTTGTCAAGTATCTAATTTAAATTTATTATTTTAATCACAGGAATAGCGAAGGAACGCAGGAATTTTTGAGTTGATCTTGGTCGCGAAGGAAGGAAGGAAATATAAAGGAGGGACTATGGCAGACGTAGACTCATAGAATGAACAATCATCTCACAGGTACATATTGAACGTTTTCCTTCTCATACATGCATATTTCCTACTCTGGTTAGGGAAGAAAAAGAGTTGAATACATTAATTGTATTGTGCCCATACACTTAAACTTTGTAGACGAGATTGCATAAATATTTTTCTTTTCATGCATGCGTATATTTTCCACTATTTTCCACTAGGTTGAAAAAGAGAGGAGATATATGAATTCAAGTGTGTATAGACTTTGCAGATTAGATTGCGTAAATTTATTTTATTGCATTGTCCATAAATTTACTATCATCCAATGTTAAGGAATATTATGGCTGCCTAAACTTCAAGAAGCGTCCGGAAAATAAATTCCATGGATGGAACAGATGAGGGATTCCATAGCCATGGCGTTTCTTGGATCAATAAAATAACAGTGTCTCCCATCCGATAGTTTAATTTCCAGAAGGATCTACGACTATTTTTAGCATTACATGTTTTGTTTCTTGTATTTTTATGGTAGATTTTCTGATATTTTCACTAATTATCGATAATTAATGTAGACATGTAATTGCTTGCAAATACTCTAATATCTCTTCCCCTCTCTGGCCTTAGCTGTGTTCGACAATTTTTTCGTGAAAATCATCGATCTTACCTGCCTTCACTTTCGTTACAATTTGTCGGGCTTTCGAGCCCTTGTCAAGATAGATAAACGACAACTCTAAGGCTGGCGGAGTTCCCTCCAGCGTGATTTGGGGTTCAGAGTACATCCGCATTATCTACAGCTTTTAGCCGAACGTTTTGGAAAAAATGGAAATTAACAAACTTCATACTTTGTTTAGTCACTCTTTTGAGATTTGGGTTGATCTATCATTGGAAATTCTAGTTAATCCACCCTTACTATGGTTAGTTTAGCCTTAATAGTTGGTTCAATTGCAAACTAAGAGAGGGGGAATGAATAAATGAATGAATTTTAGTGAAGTCCATAAGACTTAGCCTTCTAAGGGACCACCCAACAACAACTTAATCCAAATTCAGATTATTTTTCATGTTGTTTCTCTTATTTGGATCTTGGGTAATTAGTTGTTTTGTGAAGTCTTGCCTCCTCAAAAATTTCAATGAAATTGTTTAGGTTTTTATCAAACTGATCTTCATATGCTGCACATTCTTTGATAAGATTTCATTATGTTTCTACCAACCCTCAATGTACAAAAAATGCAAGTTCTTCATTCCCAATCTTCTTTACATACCATCCATCTACTAGTTTCATGTGTTAGATGATGGGCACTTCACATTCTTTGATAAGATTTCATTATGTTTCTACCAACTCTCAATGTACAAAAAATGCAAGTTCTTCCTTCCCAATCTTCTTTAGATACCATCCATCTACTAGTTTCATGTCTTAGATGATGGGTGTTAATCCTCAGTTATGTAACTAAAATTTTAGTTTTACCTTTGGTTGAGAATCTCAAATACTCTTCATCATCATACTTCCTTGGAAGTAAAAACAAATTAACCCAACCTTTGGTATGAAAAGGGAGTTAGATGATATAAGACTACCTCAGTGTCAATGGTAGGGTAGGCATGGAAATCATTTTGTAGATGATATTAGATGATATAAGACTACCTCAATGTCAATGGTAGGGAGGCATGGAAAGTTTTTTGCAGAGAAATACCTCAACATCAATCATAGGGAGGCATGGAAAGCCTTTGCAGAGAAATTTGGAAGTACAGTTTAGCACTAATAGGTACGGTGAAAAAGGGTAAATGACAAATAAGAGCATAAAATCTTCTATCATTTTGCTACTCCCAATAGCTAGTAGTGAATCTACATTTCAAATATCTTAAATGACTTTGCTACTCATAATAGCTAGTAGTGAGTCTACATTTCAAATATTTTAAATTCCTAGGGCAAGAACCTCTTAGATTATTGCTATTATAAGTTATTTAATTGAGATTAATTTGTTATTTCTTTTTCTCTATTTTTTAGTAATACATCATCACCTCTAGACAAGTCGACATCATCAACCCTTATACTTGCATGTCTACCAAACATTTGGCAATGGTTAGCTAGCCAGAAATGAATGCTAGTTCTTATTTCCAATGGCTTTCAAGATATTTTAAAAAACACTAAATTTTAGGTACTTTTGCTCTCTAAGAAATTAAACATTAAATTTTCTATAGAAATCATACTATTATATTTTATTCTTTCATAATTTCCATGTAAATATTAATGACCCATACAAAATTTGTGATGTGTGACTAGCATAAGTTCATACAAAAATTGTGAAGTGTGCATAGTATAAGTTCCCCTACATTTTCACACGAATTAACTATTGCACTCTTAAATAGGTAAGAATTGCTAGATGCCATGTTATATAGATTTGTGTATCTAGTAAATACCATGGTCCATGCTAAGAATTGCCAAGTGCCATGTTATATAGATCTATGTATCTAGTAAATACCATGGTCCATGTGTATCTAGAATTAACTAAATAATTTCAAGTGCACACTACATGTAGCACTCCACTTAACTAACTAAAACCAAGTGCACATCACATGCAATAATTAGAATTGAACTAAAGCTAATTAATGCTAACTATATGCATGTATACCAACAAAATATCACATCCATCTCCTACCTTAAACAAGTAATACATAATCTAATTAATATTAACTATGTGCATATACACCAACAAAATATCATATCCATCCCTTACTTTAAACAAGTGATACACGGTCTTACGTTCAAATCATGGAAACTCAATCTCTAGTTAAAATATCACATCGAGACAATCGATGCCCTGTCTTGGGTTCGAAACTTGAATACCCGGGGATAGAACCTTGGAGGTAACTGCTATTATAAGTTGTTACACTAACGCTAATTCTTAGTTTTCTTTAACCTATTCCTTCCCATGTAACACGCCATTACTTTTAAATAAGTCAGCACCGTCATATCCATACACATTATACAATTAACCAGTGTTGAGTAGTTGTTTACCATTTACAATGGCGCAGCGAATCTCTAAAATAAAATAAAAACCATGCTAAAGAGACTAAGGATTCCATTGCCATGGCGTTGGCGCTGGAATAAGAATTTCTCTATGCACTAGATTAATTTTCAATAGGATCTTCAACTTTTTTTCAGATTACATGTTTTATTTACTGTATCTTCGTATCTTTATGGGAGATGTTCCAATGTTTCGGTTTAATTGTTTCGACCATTGTAAAATCTCCTCTCCTTTCTTCCAACACTTTCCGTTTGAGAAAACATCTGATCTTTCTTTTTGATCTCGATCCCCGCCTCCAATTTCGTTGATATTTGTCAGATTTTCGAGCCCTCATCAAGACAGATAAGGCAACTCCAAGGCTCAGCGCTTCCATGGCGGAGCTACACCTGCCGTAGCTCTGATAACCTCGAATCGTCTGGTGCCACACTATCTACAGTTGCTAAGCATTGGCATTTGGCATCAGGCCATTTAAACGTGTAACTTCTCCTTTGTAAACAACACAAATTGATCAAACCGATATAATGCTTTTAACGATTAAGTTTTAAAAGTTTCAATCGATCCAGAACTTCTGTAGATTTAAGATTTTTAAAATCTGAATAGAATAAACTTTTCTAATATGGAGACTATCTTCATAATTCTTATCAGAGTTTAGTCAATTGTAACTAGAAATGCTAATCAAGATTTGTGAAGAGTTAGATGAAACTCTATTTGAGATGAGAAATTTTAATCAAGATTTTTAAAGAGGAGGATTAAACGTTATTCGTATGTATTTCCGGATTTTAGTTTTAAAGGGGACCAAATAAATTCCATTAATAGTGAAACTTTGATTTTTAATTAGTTTAGTCCAGTCAACCTTATCTCACATTTAAATATGGTTTCTCGTTCATGCTTTTAGAAAGAAAGAAAGAAAGAAAGAAAAAAGTATTTTTAATGTTTATGGGCTAAATATCGCTCTCTTGTATTCAGCCCTTTTCTTGTGAAGTTTTACAATAACCGCTCCGAGCTTCTCGACAAACTCTTCGCTGAATAGATTATCCCAAGAACTAGCTGCCATAATACCTGCATAATTTTTCCTGTTGTTTTTGAAGGCCTCGAATTCTAAAATGAAATATTTTTTTGTTTCCACTTTTTTGGAAGAGAAAAAAATACATACTCTTTCCTCCCACGTTTCTTTTGGCTTTTTCCAGCGCCCCGTTTCACAATGGAGTTGATGAGAATTAGTCCTTAATTGAGCAATAAAAATTTTAGATCTCCAAGGACACATGCTCGAGCAAATACCCTATTTACTAAAACATTTGTTATTTTCCCGCATCCAAGTCTTCTTTCTTTTGCAAACTCTGTCACTAAACACAACCTTAGGCCATCTACCGTCTTCCATTTGCTCAATTTTTTTCAAATACCTTATGACTCGCACCATAGCGATTGCTTCAATAGGAACAACCCCTGTTTTACTTAACCGGATAGCATAAGGAACTGCACTTTTAGTTTTGAATTTGTTTGTAATCAAACACTTCTGATTTTCTCAATTTGTTTCCGCTGCATTTCGGTTGTGTTGCTGGCCCGCAGTGCACAACCGTAGAGAATCACTGGAATCACTAGAAGGCCAAAAAGAGTTAGAGTGGTTTTCCAGTTCCACATCTCCACTTCCCTACACCTGTTCTGAAGAGCATAAAATGTTTTCCAACCCCATAAAGTTTTTTTCTTCTACATCCATCCCAACTTAAATTTATCTTGAAGTCAATTCCGAGGTATTTGTAGTCTGCAACTTCTTTCAAAATGTTGCCTTCAAAGTAGAACTTATGCTTGTTATGCTTTCTTTTGTTAGAGAAAACCACTACTTTCATTTTGCTAATATTGACTTGCATCCCAACCTTTCTACAAAAATGCTCAAGGGAGCGTAAGTGCTCTTGCAAACCAAGAGCCGATTTAGCAATCAATATAAGGTCATCTACGTACAAAAGAAGCCTTATAATGAACTTGCCCAAATGGATACCATCACCCCCTTGCGAACTTAGACACTCTTCAAGCTTGTCAATATATAACCCAAAAAGGGTAGGAGACAATGGGCAACCTTGCTTGACCTCGATATCGCTTCTAAAACTTTCAGAAATGCCTGTTGAAGTTCTAATTTTGACTTTCACCTCTTCATACAACCTATGCACATCTGCTCTCAAATGCCTGAGAACCTCGAGTTCCTCCATTCTGTCCCAAAGCTTATCCCTAGGAATTGTGTCAAAGGCTTTTCTGAAATAAAAAAAAGCAACAAAAAACTTTTTCCTTTTTTTCCCAAACTTTTTCAATGATGTGCCTTAAAGTTATACAATGATCAACTGTGGAATGTTTAGGTCTAAAACCTGCTTGCCCTTTAGCACGTTTATCTCTTTCTTCTGCCCACTTGCTGATTTTCTTTTCTAGCATGCTTCCAAATAAATTTGCAAACAAGGGGTTTATCATTATGGTTCTATAATTGGAAGGATTATTGACATCACCACTCTTGAAAAGAGGTATTGCAGTACTAGTTGTCCAATCTATGGGAACCCTTGCTGTATGAGGTTGTTGAAAATTTTTGTGATGTGAGGTGAAAGAATTTTTAAGCCCCACTTTAGATACTATGCTTAGAGTTCATCTAAGTCTTTTGCTTTTCCAACGCCCAACTTCTTGATACCCATCTCTACCTCTTGCACCGTGAGGAGTTTTGTGTCTGTGTTGACCAAGGGAGGAAGGTCAACCTTGGGATCCTGCTCATAAATTTGTCTTGCATAGTCTAACCATTTAGAAGCTATGATGTTGTTTTCAGTTTGCACCTTTTTTGGTTGGAGCTCCTTCCAGAATAATTTGGGGTTGTTTTTCCCAAGGAAGATTAGTTCTTCTCTCCTTGAAACCATGAAATTAGTCTTTTTCTTTCTTATTATCTGCTTGTAAGCTTTGAGCTTTATGTTATCATTGTTTGATTCCTTCCACCTTCTCCTTGAATTTTTGCATTCCTCGTCAAACCAAGCATTAACTGGAAAGAAATTTGTTTTAGACTTCTTAATTTGTGCTCTTTTGCACTCAGCAAGTGCGCTTTGAATTAAATGTGTTAATTCGTGACTATGAAGGCCATGAAATGAGATTTCCTCCTTCTCGAAGAGACTCTCTAGTGTTAAATTGAAGGTATTACAATTCTCTGGAGTCAAAAGAATTCTGTCCTTTGGTGGATTTTGTTGAACACACTGAGTTTTTGACCCTAATTACTTCTTTCCAGTCCAAGAGAAGCTTAAATCAATTGGCTTGTGATCTGATTTTAAGTCCCAAATTTGACCTCCAATCAACACTTCATTTTCTCACACAAACTATGCGAGCAAATTACATAATCTACTACACTTGCTCCATTGTAAGTATTGCAAGTGAAATTACCGAACTTTTCCCATCTAGTCAAACCATTACAAATGACTAAATCGAAAGTCCCACATAGTGTAATAAATTGTCTCCAAAGAGATTGCAGCCTTTATCCCCTGAAATTCGTTCCCATTGATGATTACTCTTTTCTGTAAACCAGATAGAGTCACAATCTTCTTTACAACAAAGAATGCTAGCTTGTTCATGCAGTTCTAGCATTGAAATCCCCCACTATAAGGACTTCACCTAGCTAAGAATATATTGCAATATCTATTTTTTGGGCTGCAAAGGGATCTTTGTGGTCAAGCCCTCTACTTTTGTAGATTTTTGAAACTTGTGGCGCAAAATAGCATATTGCAATTCTGATGTGATTTCCATTTTTTGATATTTTAAGCCAGACAAATTGCTTATTTGGGTCTTCTTTTTCTAGCTGAATGAAGCGACCTTCTTTTTCTCTTACTAATACCATGATACTCCCGTGCCCTTTTCCATTCCCTACTACCTTGTTCCACACTTCTGTCTTCCAATACCCTTCAAACAAAGGTGTCTTGCACCCTTCATGCTCATGTGTTTCTATGAGGAAAATTATGTCTCTACCTTCTGCAATAGGCCCTAACCCAGGTCCTCGTCTCCATGGTAACCCTTGCAGTTCCAACAAACTAATATTAAGGAAACCTGGGTACGAATTGATTGCTATTTGTTTTGACATGCAAGACTCACAGTTGAGTCTTTGTCCCTGCTTGCCCATACTGACCTTGCTTCCTCATTTCTTGCTGAAGAGTTTGGTGCCTCTTCTTTGTTATCATTTTGTTGCCTTGTTTTGGAAGGAGATTCAAATTGCGCTATCACAGCTTTACCTTTATAAATCCATGCTCTTTTTCCCTCATCTCTTGCTGCCCTAACTTTTGTCATTTCATCCCTCCTTTCCTCTTGTTGTTTTACAGTTAAATCTTCTTCTAGAAAAAATCGAGAACCCCTCAAGGGCTACTTCTTGCTTAGAATGATATCTTTATCACACAAGGGCATGATGACTTTTATGGGCCTGGCTCTCTCACCGTTAAGCTTACCTACTCTCCATGCTTGACATATTTGTCCTTGCCATTGGAGTTTGTCTTTCAAGAAGTCTCTTGCAAGGTCAAGAGTACATTCATTTTTCCCATAATCTTTCACCCCTTTAATAATTATGTTTGTTGCTCTATCTTGTCTTTCCTTTCTTTCTTTATCTTGCATGTTGCCAACCTGAATGTTTGTTTCTCCTTCCCTCTTAGCAGAATTACTAATAACTTGAACCCAAGTTTTGGTGAGTTTTGTAAAATCTCCTTTCCTCTCTTCTCTTGATGTATTTTCATTGTTGTCTATTTGGGCAACTACTTTCCCCTTATCCTAGGATGGTTTCACATTCATCACCTCTCTATTCTTCACTGCAAATTTCTTCATGTTTTGCACCTTCGCTTTCATGCGTTGCCATTCTATTTTCCCTATTCGGAGAGCTTCCTGTAGCAATGACACTTGCTCCTTTAGAACTTTGTTGCTTTCTGCTAAAGCCTGGTTTTCAACTGTTATTATATGGATTGTACAATCTCTTTCCAGCTCTTTAGCTTCTACTACTTCCAAACTGTCTTTTACATTTAACAATTCTTTCACATAAAGATCAGATTACCGAGTGAGAGGTGTGGATGTGGGACTATATAAGGCATAATCATCGATGATTTTTCCTTTTCCTTTGGACTTGTTGCCACATGCTTGCAAAGAGGATTTGTTTGAATGTTGTTTGTTGCAAAGGACCCGAGTACTTTTCCTTTGTGACCTTTTTTTCCTTGTCTGCTCCCATTTTAGACGAGCTAGTCTCCGTTTTAAAATGCCCCGATACTGTTTGGCATTGACCCAAACCCACTTCCCAGTTTTGGCTAATGAGACAGTTTTCACTTGCCCTATATCATTTGTTTCCACGAGTTCTAACATTTCTTGTCCCATTATCATGATGATATTAAGGGAAATCAAAGTCTCTGTCCAAAACTGTCCCTCTGTTTTATGCTTAACTCTTCAATATCTGTTGGTCTGACCATTGAAAACTTGTTGCTCTACCCTTGCTGCTCTGCCCACTATCCCTATCCTCTGTGCTACTCTCTCCACTTTTCGTTACTGCCCTTTGTGCTTCTTTTCTGATGCTCTGAAGAACCTCTCCCTCAAACGGTCTCTGTGGTGTAAAAGAAAATGCTTCATAGACGTTGCTCCTCCGATGTGCCTATGGGTGACATAATTCTAATGAAAATGCCAACCAAAAATATGTGCATCAACAAATAATTTAGATGGGCAGAAAGCGTAGGGTAGAAGGAATCTTTCCCAACTGGCAGGCAGGTGACTCCTTACTTGTAATATTCCCTTTTTTGGTGTCACCTATGATAGGGTTAGGATGGACTTCCAGAGTTAGGAGCAGAGCAGTCACAGGTACAAGTTGGTGTCAATAGTGGGCCCAGGGGCTTTTTGGAGGAGTTTTGAGGAGTTTCTATGTGGCCGGGTAGCATTCGCTTGATATATTCCATCATCCGAGCAGTTTGGCTTTCGTTTCGGTGCATTCCGACAACTTTCGGAAATTTGAGTTATTTATGGGCTTAACTCAGCTAATTACGCTCACGGTGGCATTCCGGGAGGAATACGTGACATAACACCTTAGTGTAATAGCTCATTGGAACTGGGACGAGGATACCTCCATGATGGGACATTTGGACACGAGTTTCAGTGACCAGAGGAGACGTGGTAGCTAATTTACTCTTTTCTGCATTAAAAAGGAATATTTTAATAAGAGGGAAAAGTGCTCCATGAATAAAATAATAATAAAATAATGCTCTAGAAGGCTCCAAGAGATCCATAAAATAAATGGAGGAGGCCAATGAGAGATATCTTTGGATCATATCATTTTATTGTATGAGAGGTGTGAGACGTGGTTCTCTACTTTAGTCGTAGCCCCGGAACAGAAACCCTTGGGTGATTTGTGAGTGTTGGATGAAAACCCAACCCTCTTGAGGAGACTTCACTCAGAAGTTTCGTAGAGCTTCAGGGATTGGTGTGAGGATCATTCATATCTTCAACTTGTGCTTCATCATATTCAGTGGGTTTAGTGACAGCTGTTGTAGGGGAGTGAGTGCAGCAATTCAGTTTTGAGGCCAGCGTAGTGCAGCAGCTCATCTTGATGGCTAGTTCTTTGTCTCAGCTCTTTCTTTGGGTCATATGTATTTGTAACCCCAATTATTATCTATAATAAAATGTTGAGATTCTTTCTATTTGATGTGTTGATAGATTGCAGTGCTTATGTGTTTATTTTACATGGCAATCTTCTGTTGAGTAAATAGTGATTTTTCGACATATTGTGGAGTTTAGTTATTTTTCTGCATTTTTAGTTAAAATATACCATCCGAGATATTACAGTGGTATCAGAGCCTCAATCTTGGCTCAGACTGCATGTTTGCCATTTTCGATTGCAACTATTTTGGTAAGAAGGGTCTACGCAGTCATTGGAGGAGGCTCATTTGTGGGAGTTACATTGGTAGGATTTTAGAGCTGGGGTGTTGGGAGATTTATAGGAGCCATTTGAGGAGGTTGGAAGGAATTTTGGAGAGCAGTGATTGAAAGTAGTAGCTGCAGTGCCATAAAATGAAATTGGAAGAAGGCCAAACTACAAAGGGTCATATTTTGAAGGTTGGAATTAGAGGAAATCCTTTTTGGGTTTTTCTTTGTTTTGGGAAAGGATCACCTTCCAAAATTCCTAGAATTTTCTGAGCAGTTTTCAGTGGGTAAATCAGAGGCTGAAGTCAGGCAACAATGTAGTTTTGGAGCAGCAGTTGCAGAATTTCTAGAGTCGGCGCAGAGCTTGAGGAGAGATCATTTCCTTGCATCTGGGGTAACATTTTTCTCCCCTGAGATTTTTTAGATTGCTTTTCTAGGATGAATTCATATTTTTGTGAAAAAATGATTTTGCTAGAGCCCAATTTGTGCAAAAATATTAGAAAAAACTTTAATGACTTGGAAATAATTCAGTACCAGCTACAGTTTGAAAAATCACTTGCACAAGGTGCTTGGAGCTGCAATGCTTCCTTGGATCAAAGAGAAAAACCAAACAACAAACCCTTTTCAAAGGGGATACATGCCATCCTACAGCTAGAGCAGATAAGGATTTGCAAAAAGATTTTGAGGTAGGGAATTGGCTCTTTGCACTTGGATATGATTTGAAGAACCTAAATATGACCGCAAAAACTTTCCTTAATTTGGAGAAGCTAGAATCACATCTTCCTAAAGTGAGCCAATCAGATTTGAGGGTCCTAAATTGGGCACTCAAACCAACGATGCTTGCTTTGATTCATCCAAGATTCTTGGAGCATCCTTGTGAAGGAATCAAACTTATAGTAGCTTCTTGTCTCAGTGAGATTATTCGAATAACTTCACCTATGCTTCCTTATAATGATGACATTATGCAAAAAAAATTCCCAATAATAGAACAGAATCTTCAGGATCGACATAACATCTAGCGTCTTGCAATTGAGAAGAGGATCAAGATCTTAGAAATCATAGCTAGAGTCATGGGTAATAATGATGACATTTGCAGGATGCTACAGACCAGGTTGTTGACCATTTGGAGGAGAGAACAATTGGTTTCACCTGTTGCTTATAAACTGGCTGAGAGTTTGGTTGAGCAAAACATTGGGTGTTTCAGGAGAGTGTTGACGAGGGAGGAGCTACTCCAATTTGGTGGATTTGACAGCAAGAAAAAGTTGAGGAGGAAGGAACTTTGCTTCATCTGCAAATAACCTTGGGGGCCTGATCACTCATGCTTGAGTGATGCAGATGATGTGGCAGAGGCAGAACAGGAGGACATTCCTTCTGTATTCCAGGATGAGGACTCTTCTTCAAATGAGTCCATGGGATCATATGAGGATGCTTCTAGGGAGCGAGAGCAGTCATGCAGAGTTGATGACAGTAGGCTGGAGTTGTATTCCAATGTGCAGGGTAAGCAGTCAGGGGACTCTATGGGAGATACTTGGGGTGATGCGTCACTTGTGACGATTCAGCCGGAGCAGCATATGATGGAGCATGAGTCAGCAGAGGAGGATACTATGTACATCATGCATGATAGTCCTTTGAGGGAGAGCCAGATGGAGGCTCACATTGAGTCTATGATGGATATGCGGCTAACCTTGGGGTCAACCACTGAGGAGGAGCAGTCAGATGCACAGACACTGAGCATAGTGACAACAGTTGTAGATCCATATCCTCTAGAGATGTTGGAGGTTGATGGGATAGTTTTGCATGGGGCTAGGGGATAGCAGGAGCATTACATTCCCAATGATAGGGATGAGTTGTTGGAGATGGTGGAGCATCCATCTTTGGGCTGACACATTGATGAGGTGCAGATATATGTACATGGTGTTAACAGAGTTGCGGTACTTTTAGCGAGTAGCACTCTCTAGGAGTACATCGATGGGGCTTGCAGCATTTCTTGCCCACTTTGGCCCATTATATAGAGAAGGGATTTCTTCTACAGACAGCTTTCATTGGCAGACAGGGCAAAGCAGTGTGAGTTGATTACGGGTTGGCAACAACACTCCAGGCGTGTTCCATATACAGTTGTTGCTACATTAGATTCTTCTTCCAGGATGGATTGGCGGGAGATCATGAGTTGGTACCCTCTTGATGGTACGATTTTCTTCGTAGGGAGCACAATAGAGTAGGGGCCCTTAGACATAGCAGATGTTACAAATTCCAGCTGGCAGTGGGGCCTAGGTCATAATTTCTTTAGCACTCCATCCCGATTTTAGGAGATCAGGATCAACATGGGATTGAGTCAAGACTTGGATTAGAGAGATTTGATGAGTTGGTATGCAATTGGTGGGGCAACTTATACAACTAGAGGTACAACACAGAAGGAGCTAGGAAGCATTAATGCTTGTTGGCGGCCTTCACTTCATGGAGCATCAGCTATAGCCAGAGGTAGTGCGAAGCCCGAGCCGTGGGACTTGGGCGATGATTGGCCATGGTGGCATTGGGATCTGGGAGGATTGTTTGTTGACTGGTACAGTGATAGATCAATTTGGGATCCCGACATTGAGGGGTTTATTTTGAGTGGTTTGACACAAGTGCATAGCAACACCCAGAGGTTTGTATGGGATCCGGGCATTGGGTCTCAGTTGCGGCAGGCCAATAGAGTGGCCCACATATTTCGATTGCTTGAGGGTAAGCAATCTTGGGGCGGAAGGTCTGTAATATTCCTTTTTTTGGTGTCACCTATGACAGGGCTAGGGTGGACTTCCAGAGTTAGGAGCAGATCGGTCACAAGTACAGGTTGGTGTCATCAGTGGGGAGGAGTTTTGAGGAGTTTCCATTGTGTTCGACGGCATTCGCTTGATATATTCCATCATCTGAGCAGTTTGGCTTTCGTTTCGGTGCATTCCGACAACTTTCGGAATTTTGAGTTATTTTTGGGCTTAACTCAGCTGATTATGCTCAAGGTGGCATTCCGGGAGAAATTCATGATGGAACACCTTAATGTAATAGCTCATTGGAACCGGGACGAGGATACCTACATGATGGGACGATTGGGCATGAGTTTCAGTGACCAGAGGAGACATGGTAGCCGATTTACTCTTTTCTGCATTAAAAATGAATATTTTAATAAGAGGGAAAAGTGCACCATGAATAAAATAATAATAAAATAATGCTCTAGAAGGCTCCAAGAGATCTATAAAAGAAAGGGAGGAGGCCATTGAGGGATATATTTGGATCATATCATTTTATTGTATGAGAGGTGTGAGACATGGTTCTCTACTTCAGCCATAGCCCCGGGACAGAAACCCTCGGGTGATTTGTGAGTGTTGGATGAAAACCCAACTATCTTGAAGAGACTTCACTCAGAAGTTTCGTAGAGCTTTATGGATTGGTGTGAGGATCATTCAGATCTTCAACTTGTGCTTCATCATCTTCAGTGGGTTCAGTGACAGCTGTTTCCAGAGGGAGAGTGTAGCAGTTCAGTTTTGAGGCCAACGCAATGCAGCAACTCATCTTGGTGGCCAGTTTTCCATCTCAACTCTTTCTTTGGGTTAGATGTATTTGTAACCCCAATTATTATCTATAATAAAAATGTTGAGATTCTTCCTATTTGATGTGCTGATAGATTGCAGTGCTTATGTGTTTTATTTACATGGCAATCTTCTGTTGAGTAAATAGTGATTTTACAACATATTGTGGAGTTTTGTTATTTTTACGCATTCTTAGTTAAAATATCCCTTTCGGGATATTACATTACTATTCAGGCGCTTGACCCTATGCAATATGATTGTAAAATTTTGGCTGAAATTTATTCTAAAGCTTAGAAATTTTGGTAAATTTTAATAGTGTAAGATATGCAATATGTAAAATGTTTGGTGATAATTTTGTAATCATATTCTAATTTTATACTATAAAATTTTGGCCAAACATTTTTAGAAAAATAAAAATTAATTAATTTTTTTTTGGAAAAAGCATGAAGAATTAGTCCACCTAGAATTTTAACCCCTAAAATTTCTGTAATAGTTAACTTTAGCTTCACACTTTGTTTAGTCACCTTTTGCAGAACCAATCATTGGAAACTCTAATTAGTCCACCCTTACTATTGTTAGTTCAACCCTAATAGTTGGTTTTCTTGCAAGCGAAGAGAAGGGAATGAATGAATGATTTTTAATGAAGTCCATGAGACTTAGCCTTCTAAGGGCGACTTAAGAGCAGCAATCCGTTTTAGATTCTTTTTCATGTTGGCTTTTTTATTATGGGTCTTTGGTAAGAAAATTAGTGGTTTTTGAAGTCTTGCCTGTTCAAAGTTTATTGGAAATTGCTTACCTTTAGGTTGTTATCAAATTCATCTTCATATGTTGTACATTCTTTGATAAGATTCCATTATGTTTCTACCAACCCTCGTGCACAAAAAATGCAAGTTCTTTCTTCAATATTCTTTAGATACCATCCATATTATTAGTTTCACATCTTATATGATAAGTCTTAGATGATGAGAGCTAATCCTCAGTTATACAACTAAAATTTTAGCTTTTAACTTTATTAAAAATCTCAAATACTATTCATCATCATACTTCCTTGAAAGTAAAAGCAAATTAACCACACCTTTGGTGTGAAAGGGGAGAACCACAGATGCTATTAGATGATATAAGATTGCCTCAGTGTCAATGGTAGAGTAGGCATGGGAAGCTTTTTGCAGAGAAATTTGAGAGTACAATTTAGCAAGGCCTAATAGGTACAGTGAAAAAGAGTAAATGACAAATCATAGCATAAAATCTTACTACTCCCAATAACGAGCAATGAGTGTACATTTAAAATATAATATCTTAAATCCCCAAAGCAAGAACCTCACATATTAAAGTTAATTGAGATTAATTTGCTATTCCTTTTTCCCTTTGGACAAGTGGACCTCTCACCAACCCTGGTACACTTATGTCCCTAGGGCAAGAACCTCGCATATTATTTTTCCCTCTGGACAAGTGGACCTCTCATCAACCCGTACATCCATGTCTAGCATACGTTTGGCAATGGTTAGCTAGCTAGAAATGAATGTTCGTAAAACACTAAAATTTAAGTACTTTTTCTCTCTAAGGAATTAAAATTTCAATAGATATCATACTATTATATTTTATTCCTTCATAATTTCCATGTAAATATTAATGATCCATACAAAATTTGTAATGTGTGCATATTATAAGTTCATACAAAATTTGACTTGTGCATAGTATAAGTTCTAGTACACTTTCACACAAATTAATATAGTTGGTTGCACTTTGAAATAGGTAAGAATTGCTTGGTGCCATCTTATATAGATTTGTGTATTTAGACAACATCATGGTGCTAGGATATTTATTTATAAATATTTTAAATGAAAATTTCATTTTCATTTTAGTATGGTGTGTAAAATTTTTATCTCATAAGATTATTTTCAATTATATATATGTGTGTGTGTGTGTAAATTTAGTTTTTATAAAATTTTAGGTTAAAATATTGAGGAAGAATTCAAAGTAAAAACCAATTCCATATTACATTATTCCAAAATGTTTAAAAAAATTAAAAAAAAATTATATTTCATTTTATTAATACTTACAAAAATATAAATTGGTGTTTTATTGTATTTTTTTACATTTTAATGTAAACATATAATATAGGTATATATTTTTGTAAAAATTGAATGAGATGGTTGAACTCTAAGAAAACTAAATATCTTGACAAAAAAGGACAAAGTACAACTGAAAATGATTAAGAGAGAGACTCGAACTCCTCTTGGCACATGTTTATAACAAGAGCTATCATGAACAATATAATTTGGATATTAAGATCATTGTATCCAAAGTATTATTTACAAGACTAAATCCTAATATCTCACAACTTTTCCTAACAAAGATGGTCTCCATATTCTTCACAATAACTCCTAAGCTTTCTTCTTGAATACTAGGACCTTATTCCAATAAAATACGTAAAAAAAGAGAGTACAATGATGATAATGAAAATACTCTCGATATATTATAGGTAAGGGAGGTCAAGAGTGTAAGTGTGGGCCTAATACTTTATAAGCAACCTACAAAGCCACAAATAGATTCACACATATGGAGAGAACAATAAGTTAAGAATATATAGGTTAAACTCCAAATTAATGTTAATGTCATACATAATCAAGACTCTAATACAATGATATTCTATAAAATGTGTCCAATACTTCTCTCCCAAATCTCCAAAAACCCAACACTCATAATCCACATTATTATTCATATTAATATTTTTTCATAA
This sequence comes from Pinus albicaulis, assembly GCA_034641835.2. Taxonomy (NCBI): domain Eukaryota; kingdom Viridiplantae; phylum Streptophyta; class Pinopsida; order Pinales; family Pinaceae; genus Pinus; species Pinus albicaulis. The sequence goes on from JAXQQM020072597.1 coordinate 74,878, forward strand.
AAAAATAAAACAAAATTATTATAAATAAACCAAGTTTGTAAATAAATAAATTTATTTTTTTTAAAATATTTCTTAAAAATAAACCTAAATTCCATAGCCATACAAAATTAAGTTATGCATGTTAATAAATGATAAAAACAATATCCTCATCGATTTTATCCCGTTCTAAACGGTTAGAAAAACTAACTCTATATTATTAAATTTGAACAATGGGAAAAAATAATAATACCAAACCCATTTTAAATAAATTTAAATTATAAAATTTATATGTTTTGAAATCTAACTCTTTATTATAGAATTCCAAAAATTTAAGAGAAAAAATAACTGCAAAAGTAGAAAATTCCAGCCTCCCACCCATCGCAGACCACATTTAAGGTTGAATTCGCTGACATTTCTCTACGTGGATGTCGTCTTCTTGATTATATTAGATTCTTCCAGAATAGGTTTAAACTTCCAAGAAAATAATAGCAATCATTGATTTTAAATTGATTTACATTCAACCAATAACAATAATCTCAGTAAAGTTGAAATTGTACCGTTGGACATTAGATTTTTTTGTTTCCCAACGACTAGATGATGTACATCGTGGAGGGAATCGAATGCTATTTGAGATGAATGGGATTCACCGTTAATCCTATTTTGTTTCTTTGGGATGAAGGACTCTGTCCCTCTTTTTCTTTGTTGTGCCTCTTCCGCTTGCTCTCTCTCAGGCAGTGTTGTTTAAATATGTCTATGTCTGGTGCTGTGTGTTTGTCTGTGCATGTAAATGTATTAAATGTATTGTTTGTTTGTTTGTGTTGTGCGTCTGTGTGTGTGCATGCCGGTATTGCACTCTCAAAGTATTAGATGTGTTAGTCTGTCTGTGTGAACCCTGAGAGGGGAGGAGTGATCGTGGCAGTGGAGAGAAACGTTTGAGACCACCGAAAATTATTTATGAGGGAGGGAAGAGGAGATGGATCTGACAGTGAGTATTGTATTTACGTTATCCTAGTTACATTAGCAACATAATTGAGCAGTAGAGAGTTTTCTTTAATTGTTTCCATTGTTTCCATTAGCAACAGAATTGAGCAGTAGACAGTTTTCTTTAATTGTTTCCATCCTCTTCCCGCTTTATTGATTCGATATTATGCTGTAATTTGCCAAATATCTTATTTAGATTTCTGATTTTAATCACAGGAAGAACGAAGGAACGCTGGAGTTAATTTTTGTGTTGATCTTGGTCCGGAAGGAAGGAAATATAATGGAGCGACTATGGCAGACGTAGACTCATAGAACGAACAAGCATCTCACAAGTACATGTACGTTTTCCTTCTCATACAAATATATTTTCTACTCTGATTAGGTAAGGAAAATAAAGGAATACATTAATTCAATTGCGTCCAAACTTTGTAGACGAGATTGCATAAATATTTTCTTTCTGCATGGTGTATATTTTCCAGTAGTTTGAAAAAGAATATATATGAATTCAACTGTGAATAGACTTTGCAGATTATATTGAGTAAATCTATTTTATTGCATTGTCCATAAATTTATTATCATCTTTAGGGTATATTATAGCCGCCTAAATTTCAAGACGCACCAGGAAAATAAATTCCATGGATGGAACAGATGAGAGATTCCATAACCATCGCGTTTGTTGGATCGGTGAAATAACGCTGTCTCCTATCCAATAGTTTAATTTCTAGTAGGATCGGCGAAATAACAGTTTCTCGCATCCAATAGTTTAATATCCAGAAGAATCTTCAACTATTTTTAGCATTACATGTTTTGTTTCCTGTATCTTTATGGTAGATTTTCCAATATTTTCACTAATTATCGATAATTAATGAAGACATGTAATTGCTTGCAAACACTGTAACATCTCTTCTCCTCTCTGGCCTTAGCTGCGTTCGACAGCAGCTTCTTCGAGAAAACAATCGACCTTACCTGCCTTCAATTCCATTGCTATTTCCCAAGCTTTCGAGCCCTTATCAAGATAGATGAACGGCAACTCTAAGGCTCAGCGCTTCCATGGCCTAGTTCCCTGCAGAGTGCTTTGGAGTCCAAAGTACGGGTGCCGCACCATCTACAGCTTCCTCCTCTGTTGGAATTCAAGATAAAAATCGATCCAAATCTTTTGCCGACTCAAGTCTTTTAAGCTTTTGTGAATGCAAGGATTTTAAAGAATTGTACAAAATAAATTTTGTTAATATTTTTTTATTATCTCTAAGAACCTAGTACGTAATCTCTAGTTCAAATATCACATCTATCTGGTGCCTTAGACAGCCGATGCCCTGTCTTGGGTTCGGGGAAACAACCATGGAGATAAGTTGTTACACAGACGCTAATTGATATTTGTTTTTAACCTATTTCTACCCGTGTAACAGTTCATTACTTTTAAACAAGTCAGCACCGTCATATCCAGATACATTATACAATTAGCGGTGTCATATGTACATTATACAATTAGCGGACATTAGGCAACTATGAAACTAACGAGCGATGAGTAGTTGTTTACCATTTCCAATGACGCAGTGAATCTCTAAAAATAAACAACGTTGAACTTCAGGTCCTTCTAAAGACTCTAGGGATTCCATTGTCGGTGGAATAACAGTTTTTCTATGCACTAGTTTAATTTTCAATAAGATCTTCAATTTTTTTCGCATTGCATGTTTTATTTATTGTAACTTTATGGTAGATGTTCCAATGTTTCCGCTTAATTGTTTCGAACATTGTAAAATCTCTTCTCCTCTCTGGCCTTGGCTGCCTTCCACAGCAGCTTCTTCCAACGCTTTAGTCGTTTGAGAGAACAACTGATCTTTCTTTTTGATCTCGATCCCGCCTTCAATTTCGTTGCTATTTGCCGGGATTTCGAGCCCTTGTCAAGATAGATAAGAGGCAACTCCAAGGCTAGGCGCTTCCATGGAGGAGCTGCACCTGTCGTGGCTCTGATACACTCCAATCGACAGTCAGCAACTTTAAGGCTTAGCGCTTCTATGGCAGAGCTCCACCTGCCGTGTCTCTGATAACCTCCAATCGTCGCGTGGCACACTATCTACGGTTGCTGAGAAATGGCGTTCGGCATCGGGCCTTCTAAACCGTAACTTCTCCTTTGTTTGAATTAAATATACAAATTATCAAATCGACCCAAAGCTTTTGACGATGTAAGTTTTAAAAGTTTCAATCGATGCAGAACTTTTGACGATTTAAGGTTTTTAAAATGTGGATAAAATAAACTTTTGCTAATATGGGAAACTCTTTTCATAATTCTTATCAAATTTTAGTCGACTTCTAATCAAGATTTGCTTATTCGATTTTAGTCAATTTTGTGACGAGAAATTCTAAAGAGTTCAACGAAACTCTGATGTCATTTCTCATTAGATTTTAGTCAAATTTGAGACGAGAAATTCTAATCAAGATTTTTAAGGAAGAAACGCTGTAAAGTAAATTTTAGTTTTAAAGAAGACAAAATAAACTCCGTTAATAGTGAAACTTCGAATTTTTGTCAAATTTGTAATTGAAAAATTAGTTTACTCCAGCCAACCCCATTCTTAGATTCGAATATTGCTCTTTGGTGCCCCAGAGAACCATAGCTGGTCTTGGGTTCGAAGCTTGCCCAACTGGCGGGCAGGTGACTCCTTACTATTCGGGGCTCACCATACAAAGAAAACAAGCTGTGGCATAAAGGAAGTGGTTAACTCTGGCGTCACACTTCCTTCAGTCACCCTTTTGGCACTCCATCCATCGTTGGAAACTCTAGTTATTCCAGCCCCGACATTGGGTTCAAGTGCAAACCGAGAGAAGGGGAAGTAGGAGCGGATTAACCCAACCTTGGGGGAGAATTGGCAGACATAAGAATTGTTCGAGATCTTGTGGAGATGACAGATTTTTGGAAGATTAAAGGACAACAACACTATGAAGAACTTGTGCACAAGTGGGAGCACTTGAACTGCATCAAGGAGGAGATAGTGGATTTGTGAAGGGCCTTGGAGGCTTTCCATGGAAAGTGTGCCAAACTTGAAGAACTTGATGAAGAACTACGACAAGGAAACCGTAGATTCCAAGAACTTGTGGCCGAACGAGTTCGCATAAGGTAGGAACAAGCCAAGTTGCAAGGTGAAGTCAAGAAACTTGAAGGGATCAAGAAGGACTTCCTTGATCATAAGGAAGATTGCATTGTTATAGAAGAAGATGAGATCGAATATATTGACACAGTTGGAGCTTGGTATTGGAAAATGAAGAAGGATTTGCGAATTATGGGAGCACTCTAAGTTGAAGGAGACAATGTGTGCCGAGTAGATATGATTGGGACACATGCGAAGGACAAGCTTGATGGAACGAAGACCATTCGAGCTGGACTAGGTTCGAATTGCCCAAGTGTGTCAAAAAGGGAAGTAGCATACATCAAGAGGACGACTAGGGGGAGACATGGAACGAATGACAATTTTGAGCAGGAAACGATGAAGAAGGTTGCAGAGGTAAGACACAAGACAAGATCCGTGCATAATGAAGGTGCATTGGGGTTGAGTTTTGTGCAGGTGACCGTGTGTGGAAGGAATTTTGACGCATTAGTTGATATGGGAGAGAGTTATGTGCTTTCAAAGCTGTTAACTCGAGCATGAACGTTGTCACTGGTATTCTAAGTGATACACAGGTAAAATTTGGCCAATGGTTTGGAAAGTTGGATCTAAGGGTGATCATGCTATGGTATTGCGGCAGGAATTCTTAGTAGCAGCACAAGCCATACCGATGGTGGACCGAGACATACTCTTGATTACAGTCGAAGGGAAAACCATGATCGTGCTAATGACAAGAAAGAGTCGCTTAGGGTATCGTCCAAGGATTGTTTCGATGAATTGTATGAGAAGAACCCAAACATAAAGCATGAACATGTGGAACGACAAGAGGTTGGATGTTTGAAAGGATAAGAAGTTGATCGACTTTGTTCGAGTAGCCATGAAGGAGAATAAGGATGGAGGTTGAGGAATGGCTCCTCCCATCACAAAGAAAAAAGATGTGACTTCTACCATAGAACTTCACCAAGAGATTGTTGAAAAAGGAGAAGGCCAAGTACTTTTTCCAAGTCGAGCAAAGAAGGTGAAGATGCATGTAGAGATCCGACAGACATAGTGGATTATTGCAGATATGTTATGGGCATCTATGATTTTCAATTGACTAAGGAAGACTTGAAAAGATTGGGTGTACGAAGGAAGAGGTTGTTACTGTGCCTAATTACTTGAGAACATAGCATCAATCAGACACATGGGTGTCCGAGAGTCAGGGAGTTAATTTCCTAGCCCTTGCCATGCACTAGACCTTTGGAGATGGGTGAGTGCAGTGCCTTGATGAGGAGGAGGTGTTGCACCACCATGACAAAGGGGCCTTAGGAGAAGAGGCCTCGCAGCAAAAAGAAGTGATGCTTGAATGGATGTGGCTGATGGTTTAAAACCAAGGGCAACACATGGACGATAGCATTGATGGGCAGCATATCGTAGATGAGATGGAGTTTCATCATGGACCTAGATATGGCACATTGAGTGTTGGATTGATGGGAACAGTTCCTGATCGAGTTGGAATATGTGACAAAGTGATGGAGAAACGACTGAAGAAGGCATGAGGAGGTGCATTCTCATGGGTTGGACGTGACAGTTGGATTAGCTACCCAACTAGTTCGAGTCATGGGGGTCGGCAATGTACTGAGATGTGTTTGAATTAAGTTGGAGTATGGCAACAACAGTTCACATGATGATGACAACATGTAGTGGATTGGTACGATATGAGTTGCAACGATGATTGCGACAAGTTGTGGTTGATGACCGTGGGTTGAGGAGTCTTACTCACACAGAGTCATGACCCTTGATGTAGGTTCGTGCAATGGAGCCAAAGAATTCATGCAACAAGAACAATTGATGTTGGAGTTGGTGACAGTTTGCGACATTTGGTCTTGGCGATGGATTTTGTCGAGATTGTGTTGTTGAGGCCGAGTACCTCTTTTTATAGTGGGGGAGGCTGTTAAAGATTCGAGTTGGCACTATGGCCAACGGGTGCTTGTGATTGCCCACGAGCACGGGGAGAGGCAAAAAACCAAATGGGCGAGTTGGGCATAGCGAGCACATTTAACCAAACAAGTGAGTCAGGCATAGCGAGCGCGTTTAACCGAATGCACGTTTATGATTTATATTGTGAAAATTTCTGCTGTGATAGATTTATTTCTTGTACTTATTAATTCCAATAATTTATTTACAGAATTCTTCCAGTAAATTTCGAAATAAGTACTACTATAGCATTCACTTGAGTATATGCAGAGAAGGGAACAGTAAGAAATACAAGCATAAGAATCAATCACATATACACACTTATTTTTGGACAATTGTCCCCGGAAAAACCCAATGCCAGAAAATCAGTGCATCAGAAATATTCAACAATGAAATTCTTTACAAGGAAAAGACTGGCAGACTTATTTAGAAAACACCTAAGATAAATTGTCCAAAACCCTCCAGAGATTTTCTGACACCTGGAAGCCCCACTGCTTTCCTCTGCGTCACTCTGTGAGTCTCTTTGTGCAGTGCCTGCGTCAGAATGCGTCACTCTGTGAGTCTCTTTGTGCAGTGCCTGCGTCAGAATGCGTCACTCTGCGTGGGCTATCTGCGCTGCCTTCTCTGGCCTTTTGCATCCTTCTCTCCTTGTCCTTTGTCACTATTGACTCCCTCTCCTTCTTCTGCCCTGCAACTCTCCCTCTGAAATCAAATTTTATTCCTTCAGAATTGACTTCCTTTGGGTTACTGAGTGTATGCCCAGTTTGCTTTCTAAATGACCCTCAAGCCTTCTTTTATTCAACGACCCAAATTAGAAGTCTAATCAATGGCCAAGATTAAAACTTGACTTGATTTTCGTTCTCTAGAAGATTCACACTCTATTTTATTAATACTCATTAGTTATTTAATTTCCCTAAGTTTAGACTTAGGGTCTACATTAAAATAATTAATTATTTTAATAAAATATAAACCGAGTGGAATTTGCACAAACGGTTTCTGGGTTCTTTGGAATACTGATGTCCAAGCCACCTTACAAATTTTGAGACTTGGAACACTTTCTGATGCTACAAAAATCAACACTCCCTCTTAGCAAGGAAATTGTTCTAGAAAAATGCATGTTGCATGCTGTGTCTTGAAGCATCCTTTGCACTGTTAATGCCTGGCTGATGCCCCTCATCTGTTGCGCTGCTTCCTTCTGTATTGTTGCCCATGACACTGTCACTGTCACTGCCTCATCTATACTGCAACTCCTTCTGAATCCTAAGCCTATCCATTGCTGCTACTGAAATGGATTCTTGATCATCCCCATCTTTTCTCTGAAATAGACAAATTTAGTCTTTCCCAGAGCTTTCGTGAGGATATATGCCACTTTTTCTCCTATAGGAGTGTACTCCAATTGTACACCTCCCCTTTGGACATAGTCTTTGATGAAATGACACTTGATGTCAATGTGCTTTGACCGATCATGAAACACAGGATTCTCAGAGAGCTTGATCATCCCCATCTTTTCTCTGAAATATACAAATTTAGTCTTTCCCAGAGCTTTCGTGAGGATATTTGCCACTTTTTCTCCTGTAGGAGTGTACTCCAATTGTAGAGCTCCCCTTTGGACACAGTCTCTGATGAAATGACACCTGATGTCAATGTGCTTTAACCGATCATGAAACACAAGATTCTCAGAGAGCTTGATGCAACTCTGATTATCACATAAAATGTTGGTCGCCTCCATCTTCTCCTTGAGTAAGTTCATTCCTGATCCGACACTGAAACAGTACTCACTGGTACTTTTCCGATCTATTGGGCTCCCAGCACAATCTGCATCAGTGAACCCACTCAACCTGATGTCATTACCTTTGGTGTATTTTAGTCCAAGGTCGATTGTTCCTTGTAGGTATCTGAGAACATGTTTGGTTGCTGCCCAATGAGCCCTCTTAGGTTCCACCATGAACTGACTGAGAGTATTGACAGCATAACAGATGTCCGAGTCTCATGTTTACCAGATACATCAAAGAACCTATGAGCTGCCTATACAAAGTAGGATCAGCCTCATCATCTTCGGATGTGTCAATTTTCTTCCAGTTGGTAATCATTGAAGTAGGCATGGGTCTACAGTCTTCCATTTGAAATATTTTTAGAACTTTTGTAGTATATCTTCCTTGACCAAGGAGGATCTCAACCTTTTGTTGCCAAACTTCCAACCCCAAAAAATAATGCATTAGCTCTAGATCCTTCATGTCAATTTTCGCAGCTAAATTCTCCTTGTAGGCTTGATGAGCCTAGATGATCCTGTTAGGAATAGATCATCTACATACAACAGTAGTATACGAGGCTCATCCCCTACTCTCAGATAGTAGAGATTGGAATCTGCGTCACTCTTGAAAAATCCCATTTTTTGCAAGTAGTTGTCAATTCGACCATACCAACCTCTAGGGGCTTGCTTTAGTCCATACAAGGCCCTCTTGAGCTTGCACACATGAGTTTTCAGCTCATGGGTCTCAAAGCCCTCTGGTTGTTCAATATATACTTCTTCTTCTATCACCCCATTTAGGGACGCAGTCTTGACGTCTATCTGGTGAATCTCCCATCCCATCTGTGCAGTAAGGGATATCACGGATCTAATAGGAGTATATCAGGCTACTAGGGCGAAGTGTGAAAATTTCTGAATTTACTTAAACAAAAACCCTACTGTTAAATTCTTGATTTACTTATCCTATTTACATAAGTTATTAATCTGAAAAATTCAGCATTAATATTGAAGTAAATACATTAATGACCTATACATACAGATCTAAACTGAATAACATGCTCAATGACAAAGTGACACACAAGGATTTTTTGGACAACTGTCCCCGGAAAAACCCAATGTAGGAAAACCAGTGTTACTAGCTTCTGGATGTTGGTCAAGGTTGTCATTGATGTCAATATGGCATTAACCAAGATGTCAATTATCTTGAGATGTCTGGTTCAAGATGATGATGTCATGCCATCAATGAAGATGTCAAATCACGAAGAAGTCAAACCACTAATGAAAGAAGCCCTAAGAAGTCCTTCATCTAATGTTGCATGCACTTGATGATCTAGATCTTAACCCTTGATGTCATGTGATGATGTCATACACTTTGATACTTGATGATGACATATGATGATCATGGTTGGAGATCATTTGAGGGTTGGAAGACTATTTTGGAGTTCTCTTAATAATGCTGCACTATAACATATCACTGCACCATTATGTGATGACATGGGTGATGTAATCATTGCTGAACATTATCATGATGATGTGGATGTCCTACATGTTCCTATGATGATGAAGCCAAATAATGGAGAAGACAAACAATGGAGAACCGAACAAAGAAGCCATACTGTCCTAATAATTTTCTGCACTAAATAATTCAAGGGCAGTCGCAAAGAAAAATGTTTTTCACCACCTCAGAGGCAACCTTTCAAAATGGATCCTATACCATCTTGTAGAGTATATTTTTCCCTTTCTAACGAGCCTTTACTTGCCTTGAAACTCCTAGCGGTTTGTGAGAAAATGTTTTTTTAAGTTTAAAAATAATGATTTTTTTAAGGATAGTCGACCTACACTCAGACATTCATGTCGGCCTCCCTCCAAGAGACATGTCTCTTTATTAAAGGTCGAAATCTAGTATAAATTGATGTCCAACACTTCATTTCACCATAAAAAAATTCGGTGATCATTTTAGAGAGAAATCACAGGAGCAAGACAGAGGTCGAGGAGGACTAAAAATTACAGTTTGGGGCAAAGATTCCTCTATTCTTCTAGCTCAAGAACAATATATAGTTACAGTCCTTAAACAAGTGGACATAAGGGAGCTCGGTGTTTTGGACCAGCATTAAGTCTTAAAAAAAACAGTGAGTTTGATTGTAGACCTGTGGTGAATAAAAATATACTTCAGAACTGTGTAGACTCTCTTTTGTGGAGACCCTCTTTTGCAGATTTGTGGAAAATATCAATAGTTCAGATCTGTGAGAAATTCAGACTTGTGCCTTTGAAGTTCAACCTTGCAGATAGATCATAATTTGTTGAAAACTGTAGTTGGTAATTGAGCATCCTTTGAGGGCAGACTATTGGAGACTTTTTGGAGCAGCCTACTGATATCTTTGAGAGCAAACTTAAGGCGCAGCCTTGAAAATCTCTTGTAGCAGTTATTGGAATTTGTTGCTGTAGCAGACTTAGTCTTGTTAGAAACCTGATTGAGATTTGAGTATTAAAGTCAGAGACTTTAAAAACTTGTTTGGAAAGGACTAGCATAGTTGGTGACCTCTTGAAGCATATTTTGAAGGCTTATTGTAGCAGGTTGTTAGAGCATTCTTGAAGGCATTTTTTGGACAAAAACTAGAAGCCTTAGAGCAGTATGGTGTGGACATCTTGAAACTGTCATAGAAGCAGCTAGGAGCAACCTTGGGTTGACAACTACTTTGAAACATTTTCATTATGACAAATTGAAGGATTATTTTTGAACTTGTGAAGACTTGCCTTGAAGGCTAATCTTGGTATAGCTGATTTGAGCATTGTTTGAGAGCAGTACATCAGACATTGCTTTGAAGACTTCTTGAAGCAGGTCTTGAAGAGCAACTTGTTGAGGACAATATTTTGGGATCAAGGGAGATTATTAAAGCAGAAGTTTTATTATATAGCAGTCCTTGAAGAACCATTGAAGTCATCCCTTGGTTGAAAACATTGTGAAGCATTTAGAGGAACCGTTGTGAAGACACCTTGAGGCATCTTGGAAGAAGTATTTTGGAGTTTTGAAGAACTGTTGTGCAGGTCTAAAAGAAACTTTTGAGCATTGCTGAAGATGCCCTTGGAGAGTTCTTGGGGCAACATATTGAAGATACTTTGAAGGATTCTTGAAGACATTATTGGAAACCATGATGTGTTGCTGAAACAATCATGAGGTGACCTTGAAGATTTTGTTTGGGTGAAATGAAGAGTTGTTCATGATAAGACAAGGTTGTCACTGATAAAGTTACGTGGAAACTAAGTGATGGCATTGCAGAGGATTGACAGGGCTTGTTGAAGAATACATTGGGAGCTGTG